>JAESUZ010004575.1:245644-350644 GCA_017311185.1 Proteles cristata cristata
TTAGTCGGTTAAGTGTCTGACTTTCGCTTAGGTCATGATCTCGCGGTTCGTGGGTTCGAGCCCCGCGTCGGGCTCTGTGCTGACTGCCAGCTCAGAGCCTGGAGCCTGTTTCAGTCTGTGACTCCCTCTCTCTCTGACCCTCCCCTGCTCACGCTGTCTCTCTCTCTCCTAGAAATAAATAAAAATATTTAAAAAGAAAAAAAAGAAAAAAAATAAAAATGGTCTGGAAGTTCCTCGAAAAGTTAAATGTAATTCCACATGTTCTAGCAATTTTACTCCCAGATATGTGCCTAAAAGAAATAAAAACATATGTCCTCACGAAAGCTTGTAGAAGGATTCATAGCGGAATTACTCATAACATCCACGGCGGTGTGTCCACACAATGGGTATCGTCCCTAAAAGGAGATGACACACGGGCGGCATGAACCTTAAAAATACGATGCTCAGGGGGCGCCTGGGTGGCTTAGTCGGTTGAGCGTCCGACTTTCGCTTGGGTCATGATCTCGCGGTCCGTGGGTTCGAGTCTGTGCTGACTGCCAGCTCAGAGCCTGGAGCCTGTTTCAGTTTGTGACTCCCTCTCTCTCTGACCCTCCCCTGCTCACGCTGTCTCTCTCTCTATCCTAGAAATAAATAAAAAACATTAAAAAAAAAATACGATGCTCAGTGCTGGAGGCCAGACCCCGAAGGCCACACGTCATGCGATCACACTTACAGGAAACTCCCAGGCCCAGAAAACCCAGAGGCAGAAAGCAGATGGTGGTTGTTCAGGGTTGGGGGAGTGACTGCCAGCGGGTATGGGGTTTCCATTAGGTGTGAAGAAACGTTCTAGAATTGATCACAGGGAAGATGCACGACTCTGAATATACTAAAAGCTGTCGAACTGTGTGCTTCGAGTGGATGAACTGTGAGGTGCATAAATAATATCTTCGTAAAGCGGGTAGAAATCAGATATGAAAAGTACTGTATTTAGTTTTTCATCATTTGTAAACTGAAGTGGAATGTGTGTCCGTCATGAGGACGTGGAAGGAATTTGCAGAAACGAACTGAGGCCCCGCAGGTGCCTCTGGGTGGTAGGCTCTCAGCAGCGCTCCGGGGGACGCGGTGCCGTTAGCAGGAACAAAGAACCTTCCACCGGCAGCTGCCGTCCTTGGGGCTGGACAGGGCTCTCCGAGGAAGGTCTGATAATCCACCTTGTTTCATAAAGGGATCTCGCTGGAGGTCAGAGCTGTGATTCAGCCAGATTCAGGGACAAAGATCCCCGATTCCCGGAAGTGTGCATACGTTACTTTGTATCATATATGAGCACTTTAAACAGTTGCACAGGATTGTTACAGGTGCCTGATGGGTTAGCAGCTGGGACGCACAAAAAGCTGTGTATCGGTTTGCTTCCAGCGCAGACAGCTGCCTCTCTGGGGCCGTCACTGGCTCAGGGCCTCACTGAGTTACCAGAGGGCCTCTGCTCCATCTCCTCGTTAGAAAACAGAACAGGGAGTCAGACGGAGCCCTGGGTTTGCAGGGGGAGGGGATGGCCACTGACGTGTGCAGGGCATAAAATCCTTAAGCTGCTAAATAAAAAGTCCTGTAATGAAGGGGCGTTTTGGGCAAGCAAAGACGGAGAGCATTTCCAAAGCTAGTGTACGCGGTGTGGGCTGGTCTCAATAGACGGTCGAATCTGGGCATTCAGGAGAAATCCTCGCTGTCATCCGCTCTCAGCGGTGAACAAAGAAAACTCAGGATGATGTGGACATTGTCTTGCTCCTCAAGGATGTCATAAATCTTACCCCCCGAAAGGAACAGTCGTTTACCATCCACAGGAGTGGTGACAGAAATGCAAATTAAGTGTTTCTACCAGCTCTCCCTTAAATTACTCAGTTCCCTTCAAGACGGAGGGGCTAAATGCCGAGAAGAACCGATCTGAAGCCAGAAGACCTGGGTCTGAAGTTCAGATTCTATTTGTGTGCATCCTTGCAGTGGGGAGCTGAGCAGGTCACTAGCGACCTTGACCCACACTTTCTTCCATTGGCAATGAAGGCAATGGTCAACCCCTACTTCAGGGGGCCGTTCGGAGAGTCCTGTGAATTCAGGCAGGGCAGATGCCTTTCCCAGGGGAGAAGAGAGAGGCTCGCTGCTGTGTGACACACCCCTGCCCACTCCCGCTACTGGGCTTCTGAAGACAGACGTGGCCGCACGATGCTCATCCTGACTAAATCACAAGGCCCGCACGGCAGCGGCGCCTACGACGGACACCTGTGCCGCCCGGACCCTTTTTACTCCCGGCTCTGCCTTCTTCTATGTTTGGCTTTCTGTTTTTAAGCCAAGTAAACAGGTTTTCTTTTTATAAAAGCTTCCAAAAGCTATTGGTTCATGTTTAAAGGTTAGTGTCAAGGCAACGAGAACACATCCACTCAGTGGTCTTGCAAATGCTAACCTTCAGGTTCCTAGACCGCGGTCCTGCAGACGGGGTGAGAATGTCTAACAAACATTCTAGATGGTTCTGCCGCAGGTGGTCTGTGGCTCGGACCACGTGGGGAACACACAGCTACATGGACAGAGAGATAGGGGGCCCCACTGAAGGGGCTTTGAAGGAAGCTGGATTTGTATCCACTTCATCCACCAGTAATAAACCCACTGACCAAGTATCTTCCCCATGGTGCTAGGAGGCGGGTTTGTGTCTGCATCAAGAGCAGGCTGTGACGCACTCGGAGCAGGCCAGGCCTCCAGAAGCGGACGCTGGCCACGTGGGGACACGGCCCGCAGCATCTGGAGAAGCACGACGCAAACTTCAGTTACCGTGTGCGGTCGTGTGTTCAGACTTCTCCAGGCACGAGTTCTGTGCCCCGTCACTGGCGGCCTCGGGAACGGACCGTGCGGCCGCGGAGCGGGGCCGGGCCTGGGCACCCTGACTTGGATGGAGACGCGGGGTTGGGAGCGCTTCTCGCCGGGGCGCCCCGCCTCGAGCGCTTTGCGCTGCATGTCCTCAAATACTGAAGGGTCAGACCCTGAGCTGCAGGCCCCTGGAGGACACCGGGGCCCCACGCCCCACTCAGACGTGCCCTAACGCCCTGGCCCCCAGTCGCAAGACCGGAGACCTTGGTGCTGGGCTCTGCGCCAGAGAGGGCGCCCATCCGAGTGACCCCCGCCACGCAGCTCTGCACACCGTCACTGGCGCCCAGCCGACCTCACTCCTACCAAAAGGCCAGGACGCCAGGGTGAGAGACTCAGAGAAGCCACCACACGCGGACGCGTGGCTCCAGACACTCTGACCGGCCGCGCTTTCCAGCCAGCACGTTACTGAGTCCCCGCAAAGTATCTCAGGTGCTCGGAAGAAGCCTGCCGGCTAGGACGGAAGGGACAGGGCTGGCCAGGCCACCAGCTGACACGGCTTAGAAGTAGCCAGTAGTCCCTTAGAAGGGGCGCTTGGGGGGCTCAGTCGGTTGAGCGTCCGACTTTCGCTTGGGTCATGATCTCGCGGTTCGTGGGTTCGAGCCCCGCGTCGGGCTCTGTGCTGACTGCCGGCTCGGAGCCTGGAGCCTGTTTCAGTCTGTGACTCCCTCTCCCTCTGACCCTCCCCTGCTCACGCTGTCTCTCTCTCTCTCCTAGAAATAAATGTGGTCAGTGGAAGGGAGGGCGATAAGGCCACAGGAGGACCACGGAAGGCGGGAAGCACCCGGGATGACAGCCCAGCCAAGCTGGCAACGCCCCCCCTGGCAGCCGGGTCCCTTGGGTTCGGGATCCCCACCCCCACCGCCCGGCGCTGGACTCTGGCTCCAGAGTGTCCTAACGGTCCTGTGATCCCCCATCGGGCCGCAGTTCCCTCGCCCCCCCTGCTCTGCACGCCCTCCCTCCCCTCCCCTCCTCCCCCCTGAGCGGCAGCCTGGCTCCTAACCACCCGCGCGCGCCTGTGTCTGGGCCCCAGCCCCTCCCCCACTGCTCCAGGCAGACCGTGCAGGCTCCTGTGCGGCCTGCGCTGCTCCGGGGCTCTGCCCTGCAGGGCACCGACCTCGCCCCAGCACAGGGGCACCGCCCGCGCCCGTCCGTCTTGAGGCTCCACCTCAGGGCAGCACTTCCTTCACGCGGGCCAGGGCCCTGCCCCCCATTCCTGCCCTCCCCGTCCCTGCCCCCCGTCCCTGCCCCCCCCCCCGGGTTCCTGCCCCTCCCCCAGGGGCCCAGTGCCTGTGCGCTGACCCCGTCCCCTCTCCTGGGAGCACGTGGGCATTTGCCATCACCCCACCTGAGCCCCTGCTCCCCCAGAAAGACTCTGGGTGCTCATCTCGCTGATTCTTGGAGCACCCAGTCCACGCCTGACCCTCAAATACCTGACCCTCAATATTATCCCCACGGACACTCCCCGGGGTCTCCCCGCCCACGCGCTCCCACCAGCAGGCTCCCCTTCTGCATATGGAACCCCTCCCCCTGCACCCACCACCACTGCCCCTCCCCCCTGCACCCACCACCACCGCCCCTCCCCCCTGCACCCACCACCACCGCCCCTCCCCCCTGCACCCACCACCACCGCCCCTCCGCCCACCACCCACCTCTCTGCCCAGTGTCTCCATCCACTGCCCAGCCTCAGGCCCAGGCTCCATTCCCGCCTGCCGCTTGGCTATAAACTTTCCCTCTAGTCTTTAGAGCCCCTTCCCCCGTAGTGATGGTGCTCAGTACAGTCCCCTCGCTGTGTAACACATCACCAGTATTTACCCCTCGAGCACTGGTAGACGGAACTAGACTGTGTTCGTTTTCTCTCAAACTATTTGGCGCCCTGTCCCTGTGAGTCACGCCCGGCACGTCTGCCCGGAGGCGACTGCAGGCCCCGCCGCCCAGCTCCCCAGGCCCCTCTGGCCGCTGCTTCTCCTGATTCTGGGCTGTGCTGCTGTCCCGGCCACGGGCTTCCTGTTCCCTCCGCCAGGACCTCCCTCCTCCGGGAGACCCCTGCCTCCCCCGGCCCCCGGCAGGTGCCCCCGAGCCGTCTCCCGAGCAGGCTACTGTGCACACGCCTCACCCCACTCACGGGCCTGCCCGAGCCCCACCCGGCTCGGTTTCCCGTGGCACAAGCACCTTCCCACACCGCCCGCTCCCCTCGCTCATTACCGGTTAGCGGCTGCGCGCGCCTGTCTTCCCCTGACGACAGGCCGGGCGGGGCCGGGCTCCCGCCTGTGGTGCTCGTGACACACCTGCAGCAGATGCACGGGTGGCTGGCGCCTAACAGGAGCGCCCGAGCCCGTTAACTGAGTAGACGAATAAACGCGCTGCTGCCGGCGGTGAACAGGCTCCCTCTCCTGCAGTCACCGAGCTGGGCAGCGTCAGCCTGGGCCGGGTGTCCCCCGCCACAGCCTGGGGTCAGCTGGAACAAGGCAAACAGCAGAGCTGGCACACTGAGGTGACAGTGACACCGAGCCCCCGCGGACGCACGCTTCCTGCCGTACCGACCCCGGGCGTCTGGTTCTATCGGTCAATCTCCTGCTTTACTTCAGGTCACAAACCAAAGACTCTTGGTAACATACAACTTCGAAGCCGTGGTTTGTAAATGGACGGCTGAAGTTCTGAAGAGAAGCCCCGCGTCAGTGACCCACGTGAGCCATGCTGTGTCGTCAACGATAAGCATGGCATTAACTGACCCCTCGTGCTGGGCAGCACTCTGCCCCTTGTGTTGCATCGGGGCACCCAACAAGCCCTTACCGAGCATCTATACATGTTACGAACTGCTCTGGACATTCGAATTATGTTTGCTCACTGACTCGCTTACTGGTTTCTTCAACAAGTACGTACGGAGCGCATCTGTGCGGCACGCACCGCGGCAGGGGTGAGCGAGGCGGCAGGGTGGCCCGAAGGCGCTGGCGAGGGGCCGACAGACTATCACCAACAGGAAAGCAGCAAATCGTGTCAATGAGCAGGACCGCGAATCAAGTTTTATGCAAAGTGACGGGGCCGGGATGAGGAAGGGTCTCAGCGAGGACATGCGCGTGCGGGGCTGTCTCAGCACAAATCAGTCACACGGGGGGACCGTTTCGGCGGCGGCGACGGCAGGCAGCAGGTCCACAGGCTCTAACTGGGCCTGAGGGCTGCGTGTTTGAAGGACCTGAGGACCAGAGTGGCCAGCAGCCCGGGCTTGATAACATGCATGATGCAGGAAGTCGAAATAAACTTGGTATGAAGTCCAAGGCTGCACGGGTCGCAGGGCTTGGGCAGGGCAGCGGCGTGGTCGGGTGCATGTCTGGAAAGGCCAGTCCCTGTGGTGTGGAGACGGACGGGCTGTAGCTCACCAAGGTGGGAAGCAGGGAGGCCAGTGAGCTGAGAGGCGCTGCACTGGTCCAGCTCAGAGGCAGGGCTGGGGGTGCCCGGGGGGTGCCCGGGGGTGCTCAGGACCCAGCCCTGCCTGGGCGCAGTGAGCGGGGACAGACCACAGTTCCGGAACACTCAGAGGACCATTCCGAGACTTGTTTGATCATTTGTACGATTGTATTTGTTGCTATATTGGGGGCATTTATTTTTTAGTTTTATTGCACTGCAGTCAGAGAATGTGGCCTATTTCTTGGAAATTATTGGGCTCAAAGATACTATTTTGCAATAGCCTAAGACCTCCAAAAAAGCTCCACACATACCGCACGTTACCGTACACTCCTTTCCAGCTTCCCTTAGTGGTGGCCTCTTGCATTATCATAGTACAACCAGAAATACAGACAGGACGAACTAAAACGAGTGCAACATCCTTAACTAAATAGCAGACGTCGTCAGAGTTTTAGATCTTACAGTTGATGTTTTCGTGGTGGAGGGTCCAGTCCAGGATTCTGCTGCATTTGGTCGTGCTGGCCGCGTACCGCCTGCGGCCTAGGACCTGCGGCAGGTGCCCCGTGCTCCCTTGCCTTGCGTCACCGATGGATGCTTTGGAAAACTACCCGTCACTTATTTTGTAGAGCGTCCCTTTGCTGGGCTCTGTGCCGCGTGCTGTGACTAGCTGCTGGTAATGCCTTTCGGGCAGGAAAGCCAGGGGTCCACGGTGTCTCCGTGTCTTAGAGGGTGGAGGGAACCTGCCCAGGGCCGGGCGGGGTCGGCTGGCTTCTCCCCAGTGGAGTGTTGACTGCCTGTGGGCGAGCACGCACCCTGCAGGGAGATATTCTGAGACTCTGTGAACGTGCTACCTCGCAGCTCGCTTCTGCTCATCTGTTAGGAGCTCGCGCCGCATTAGTTAAAGCCGCGGTGCTGGCCCAGCACAGCCCTTCCGTCCCCGTTCTTCTGCCCCAAGCACCGTGCTGCCGGGCACAGCCGTGCGCCTTCCCCGCCTGCTCATTTGTCCATAATTTACTCACGTCAGCATGGATCCCTGCGCTGTGTACGGTCCAGTATTACTAATCCGGATTTTGCTGCTTATGTTGCCCCGGCTTGGCCACTGGGAGCCCCTGCAAGGGGGTGTCTGCCTCCTTCTGAGCCGCCCCCATCCTGCGTTGAGTCCTCTCCTTTACCATCTGCAGCCGCCTGCTATGCCACCTGATTCTGTGTTTTCTCTGCCCACGACTGGGGTCAGACACCTCTCCAAAGAGCACTGGCTCCCGTGAGGAGAATGGTTGTTGGGAATCGGGACCCGGGTGCCGGACAGAACGCGGGCAGGTGAGTGTGCGCACTGAGCCACGGGCAGACACGTGAGTGCCTCCTGTTCTCCCTGGCTGTGTCCGTGCAGGTATTAAAAAGTTCACGCCACTGCCTCTGATTCCAGCGAAACACCCCAGGGCCCACTTCAAATGTTCACCTCGCTCATTTGCAACATCATTCTCTGCCAACGACACACACGCATCTGGTCATGCGTTAGGTATTTAGTTATTTGTTCAGGCCTCGCGTTCATCCACCGGGGCTGGAAGCGCTCACACACCTGCCTGTGAGGAACAAAGGTCCTAAGCGGGCCCGGAACCGCCAGGGTGCCCTGTCTCTACCTCACAGCAAGGACTCAAGCCTCTGCTGAAATCTCCGGCCGGTGCCTCCCCCCTGCCCCCCCATCACCACTGTCACGTCTTCCGTCTCTCATGCCCTCATTTGATTCTATTTGCAGTCCATTTTGTGTTCATCGCTTGGGGTACGTGAGTCATCGGCACGGCTCTGCAAGTCGGAGACGCCTAAAGACGTGTCCCCAGAGGAGTGGGGTCCCCGTCATTCTCTCTGCCCGCTTCTGTTCCCCTTCCTCCCACCACCTCCGGGGGGCACCCCTTGTTCCCGCGGGTGGGGCGCATCAGGTGCCCTGCACCACGACAGGGACCGAGAACATGCAGACTGCGGATAATGGTAGGGAACCCAGGGGCATTTCGGGGCCAAGGGAAAGTGAGATGCTGTCATACATCTCCACGGAGCCGTCCCCAGGCTTTCACTTCGGGTCTGGACTCCAGACAGAAGGGGGGTGGAGAGGAAGGTGTGGGAGGAGCAGCCCAGGGCGGTATCTGCGGCCCTGCACGTGGATGCGGTCATGCACAAGGTCACAGGCAGGGGTCAGGGCAGCAGGGCCGCCGGGGCCCCGGGCACGCGGTACTTACAGGCGGCGCCAGAGAAACAGGTGGAACACAGATCAACACCGTTCGAGCCGGAGGCTTCATTTGTGCAGAAGAGGGGCGGTTACATAACGCGGAGCCGTGGGAGAAGCAGGGAGAGAAGCGGGGGCCCGCGGAGACCCACCGCGGCCGTGGCAGCCTCCTCTGGGGGGAGGGACCAGGCGGCGGGACCCCAGGGGTCGCCCCCGGAGGCCGGGGTGCCCGGCAGGACGCGCGGCAGCTCCTCGGTGAGGAGAAACGCGGCCGTCGGCACGCGCCCCGCGCCCTCCAGCCTGGCCTGCCGCCCTGGGCCCTTCCGTGGGCGGGGCCGGCGGCCCCGCGGCCTCCCCTGTGCCCCCTCACCCCCACCCCCGCCCGCTGGCCCGCTGTTCCTTCCCGAAAAGTCCGCCCTGCCTCGGCGCGCCTGCCCCATCTCCGTGCCCCTCCTCGGGCCCCTCTCCCACCCCCCGCCGCAGGCCTCGGGGTGCTCTCCGGCCTCGGGGTGCTCTCCGGCCTCGGCCCGCCCCGCCGCGCCCTCCGGGCTCCCCCCTCCTCGGCTCCCCACGCTGCGGGACAGGCCGCGAGATGCTGCGGCAACAGCCCCAAACGAACAGGCGTCCTCACTCCCTCCCACGCGGGGCCATCGGGGCCTCTGCCTTTCCCGGGACGCAGGCCGAGCGACCGCCCGCCCCAGAAGGTGCTGGTCGCCCGGCAGGGAGCCGGTTCCGGGGCGTCAGGCTCATCAGCACGTGGCCTGCGTCACTTGCACTCACACTCGCTCACACTCGCCGGCGGAACTTGGTCAGCAGGTCCCTCAACCGGAAGGGCGGGCGGTGCGTCCCGGGCGGGCGAGGGTGCAGGGCCCCGACCGCAGCCCGGCCGGACAGCCCTCCGCGGCCCCTCTCCCCGCTGCTCAGCAGGGCAGAGGCATTTTATTTTTGTTTATTTTCAATTTTTAAAATTATTCTTTTTCAATAAAATTTTAATGTTTGTTCATTTTGAGAGAGAGAGAGACGGAGCACAAGCAGGGGCGGGGCAGACAGAGAGGGAGACACAGACTCGGAAGCAGGATCCAGGCTCCGAGCTGTCAGCGCAGAGCCTGAGGGCGGCTGGTCCTGCAAACCGTATCACCACCGGAGCCAAAGTCTCACGCCGAACTGACTGAGCCACCCAGGCGCCCCTAAAATGGTTTTTATTAATTTAGTTTTTGAGAGACAGGGAGTGAGCTGGGGAGGGGCAGAGACAGAGAGAACCCCAAGCAGCCTCCACGCAGTCAGCGCAGCGCCCGACACGGGGCTTGAACTCATGAACCGTGAGATCATGACCTGAGGGGAAACCAAGAGTCGGATGCTTAGCAGACGGAGCCGCCAGGTGCCCCTCAGCCATGACAAACTCCGTGAGCCGACGCGGGACTGGGCATGCCTGCTCCGTCCGCCGGCCCGCCTCCCCCTCGAGAGCTCCTCCAGTCCCGCCCGGGTGGGTCCTCAGGGCCTCCTTTGCCAGCTCCTTTGGGGGCCGTGTCTCACTACGTCCCCAGCGCCCGACCCATGGTCTCTGTGTCTACGGCTGTGGCTGTCAGACCCCCTTTCTGACCGAGCCTTAATTGTACGCACAAAGTCAAAGCCCTCTTTCCAGAACCGAACTCTCCTAGTCTACTTGAAATTTTCAGGGGCTCTGTATGACTTGTGGGAAAATGACGAGTCTCACACAACATTTCTGGAACACAAGGTCATGGGAAGAAGAGCACTGTACCAAGCGCTCCCCGGCACTGCCCGCCACAGCCCCGTGCAACTGGCCCCAGTTAAGATTTCCTTAGAAGCAGTTCAGGCCACCAGATACCGTGCTAAGCAGTGCTCTGTGCCATGGAGCTAAGACCCCTTCTCCGCGCCTGAGGTGAGGTCTGCTGCGCGAGGCCGCGGTGGCCGAGATCGCGACCCCTCCTCCCGGCAACAGCCACCCGCCTCGCGGGGATCCCCCAGGTGCGCCTGAGATTAAAGCCCATGTGAGCAGAGAAACTGCGTTTCCATGTTTTCCGCGTCTGTCTTATTTTTGGACTGTTGGTTTTACACATTAAATACTTGATTACATACGACTCTATAAAGTAAGAGGCACATGCTACTTAACCACTAAATGTGGGTCCATCCGAAATGAGAGCACTAGTGTAGCCGTGCCACGTAGGGTGCTGTGGCAGGCGGTTTCGGGGACAGCACAAGGCAATGAGACCACCGGGCGCTCCCACGGGGGGTGGTTGCCATTTAATCAGGAAGCAGAGAACGCAGATGAAAGTGAGCCCGGGGGGCTCAGTCGCCGGAGCGTCCAACTCGTGATCTCGGCTCAGGTCACGATCTCACGGTTGGTGGGTTCAAGCCCGTGTAGGGCTCTGTGCTGACAGAGCGGAGCCTGCTTGGGAGTCTGTCTCTGCCCCTCCCCTACTCGTGTGCTGACTCTGTGTGTGTGTGTGTGTGTGTGTGTGTGTGTGTCTCAGAACAAATACATACACTTAATAAAAGAAAATATGAATCCCCACATCAGATGTGCGGCAAGACGGCGCACGGACACCCCTTACTGTGGGAACTTTCCAGCTCTCAGGAGCCACCGCATGACGGCACGGGGCCCTGGGGCAGCTGCGGTGGAAAAGCCAACTTTCCGCAGCAGGAGGAAGTTGCGTCCCTGGCCGACACGGGGACGGGACCCCGAGACCCTGGAGCCTGTATGAAACAGTGCCGTGTGAGCAAATCCCCAGAGCGGCGAGTTGATTGGACACCCTGGGGAGGGGGGCATCGGAGGAGGCGGTGAGATCCGGGAGGGAAGTGCCGCCCAGGCCAGCACCGACTCACGAAGATTCGAGAAGCAGCGGCAAGTAGCATGTGAAGGGTATTCGGGGTCTTCATGGTCTGGGCCGAGGTTACGGAGAGCACTGCGTCGCGGGGCAGCAGGGGCAGCCGGGGAGGCGCGGGGCAGCCCCGGGGCAGACTGGCCAGCAAGCAGCCGCCAGCGCCCTTGACTGCAGCCACTGGGGCCCGACGCCCGCGTACGTGGCTCAGGCAAGAGCCGGGCGCAGAGGACGGGTCGTTTCGTAAATATTTGTGGCGTTCACAGTACACCCGGGTGTCTGTCCGCTGGGAGAGAGCGGGCGGGCCGCCCAGGAGGAGAGATGCCGCACTTCCCGGCTTGTTCCCTCGCCCCCCACCCCCCGACCCGGCCAGATTGGGGTCACCTCAGAGCCTGTCGGTTTTGATCCTGTCCTTTTTCAGACACGTTTGCCCCGTGTTGCGACCTTCTAGTTTGCGTCAGAATTATTTATGTAGAGGCGAAAGGCAAGAGCTGCAGAGTCCACAAGCCTCCACACAGTCGATGAGCGGTCTCCCCTCTGCTGGGGACTGGGGAGTGTCCCTCCTCTTCCCGAGGGGCAGACAGGCTGTTCTGGGGAGGGACGCGGGGCCAGAGAGGGGCGGTGGCTGGCGGGCTGGTCTGCGCCCCCCCAGTGGCACAGTGGTCACGTGCAAACACCCCGCAGGTCAAGCAGACGCTCAGGGTGTCTGGCTCTGAGCCATTTTATCCTTACTGTCCCCCCAAGCAAGAAGCCCACGGGAAAGGATCTGAGGACACCGCGGGAGGTGGTGCTGGGCAGGAAGAGGGGACAATGGTCATGTCCTCTGTGCTGGGCAAGGAAGGAAGGAGCAGACGGGCTCAGGATTCTCCCGGGAACAAGGGACGCAGCAGCCAACAGGCCAGCCGTACGGGAAGTGGTGACAAGCAGCATAGGGGTCCTCCCGTCTTGATGGGTCAGGTAAGGGACCCTCTCCTTCCCTCCAGCGTGGGAAGAGCCAAGTGGGGGCCAGTGGGTGCGGGTAGGTCCCCATGCTCCCCACCCTTTCCCTGCAAGCTCCTCGCCTGCCCAGAGGGAGGGGAAGAGCCCCGAACCAGGGAATGGGTGGAAATGTGAAAAGAAGCAAGACTGTCTGGACGGTGTCAAATGCCTGTGTCTTGAGGGACGGCCCAGAGGTAGCCTTAGCCTGTCCCTCTGCTGCGAAGAGGGGGTGGGGTGGCTCCCATGCACAGTGGGGCAAGAAAGTATGGAACATCCCACGTTTACCACCCAGGGCGTTGAGGGCCCTTTGACCACCCGAAGATGAGAATCGTGTGTCTTCTGCTCAACCCTTCTCGGTTTGGGTGGCTCTAAGAGGACCCCCCGGTCAGGGGCTTATTAACAACACACACTGGTGTCTCCTTGTTTGGAGAATGAGAAGCCCGAGGTCAAGTCCAAGCCTGGAACATGCAGACCTGGGGTCTGGAGGAACTGGCTCATGTGTGACCGTCTGCTGTGTCCTCACGCGGAAGGGGCGAGGGGCCTCTGGAGAAGGACGCTAACCCGTTCTGGGGGTTCCGCTAATCCGTTCCGGGGGCTCTATCCTCGTGGCCACACTGCCTCCTCGAGGCCCCACCTCCTGACACCATCACCGTGGGGGTTAGGGTTCGACGTGGATTTGGGGGACACAGACACTCGGTCTGGAGCGGACGACCCCTAGAGAAGTAAGGCGGATGGTGTCCCCCAAATATAAGTAACCGTGTCGGAACCAGAAGTGACTTTCGAGAGCTCCCGGTTTAGAAATGCTTGAAGTGACACTTGCTCGCGTGGCTCCATCAGAGACACGGGGGTCCCCGTGACACCGACCAGCCCCAGCCACTCGCTACGGCGTGCGCATCCACAGGGATTCTCGCTCCTCATGCTGCAGAGACGCCATGTGGGAATGCCGCTGGGAATAATTTCACTTCTGCCGCTTCAACGCACGCACAGTTATACTTCCGCTCATAGCGGAATGTCTAATAAAGCTGCTGAGCATAGATTTATTACTATGGTAACTTTACAACACAAGCATAATTTGCTTTTAAATGCAGTATTATTATTGGAGAAACAACACGTAGGGATTATGAGGGCCTTAACACAGTGAAATAGCTTCCGGTATCTTTTCTTACATCAACACTAATATACGCTTTTGCAAAACATGTAGACAATAAATAAATGAGAATAAAATGCGGCCACAAAACCACCTCCAGGGAAGATCATTATTGACATTTTGGTGGCTTCCTGTATTAGATTTCTAACACACGAGATTGCTCGTGTGTGGTGGTTACTTTTATGTGTCTACTTGGCTAGGCTGTGGTGCCTGGATATTTCATGAAGTAGTAGTCTACATGGCGAAGTGAAAGTATATTTTAGGTATGAGTAACATTTAAATCAGTAGACTTTAAGCAAAGCAGATTGCTCTCCTTAACGGGGGTGGGCCTCATCCAATCAGTTGAAAGCCTTAAGAGAAAAGACTGACCTCCTTAAGGAAGAGAACTTCTGCCTCCACACGGTCTTCGCACTTAGGCTGCAGCGTCAGCTCTTCCCTTGACCTCCAGTCTGCCAGTTTGCTCTGCAGAATTCAGACCTGCTCACTTCCAAAATCACGTGAGTTTCTAATTAATTCTTCACTACAAATAACAGCAAACACTTGGAATTTCTTCTAGGATTTCCTTTTGTTTTGATTAAATTTTTTATTGAAATTTGACTATTTCTTTAGGGTTCCGTAAGTGGAATTGATATGAATGTTTTTGATATACATTGACAAATTTCTCAGTGAAAGGGGTTTTGAAAACATTTTTATTCTAATGAAAATAGTTATTCCAAAAGCAATTTAGTTCCTCAAAATCTCACTTTTTTTGCTCTGAAAATTATTTCTGTAATTATTAATTATTTATTTTCAGTTGCCTCATTAATGTCCTGGTGATACATCTATTCATTTACTTACTTGATAATTGTAATATTAATCCTCAGCACACACCAATTTATTGGATGAATAAATGAATGAATTCGTACGTTCTGCATCACACACCAAAGAAGACGGTAAATTCCAAAGAAGAAAGTCTCTTCACCACGTTGGGAGAGTTACACAGAGTGAGACTTACTGCTGCTTCAAGTTTAGGATCGAGTTTCACGTGGTTTAATGTTGTCCCCAAACTTTACAGATCTGCCTCTGCTCTATTCTCCTTACTCAGCGTGTTCGCTGGCTGGAAATGGCCCTTCAGCAACTGATGGATCCTGACTCATGAACAACAACACCCTCTGACTTGCTACAGAAGTACAAGGGGCGCTTTGAAGTCTACAAAAGCGAAGAGACCGACTTGGGTTCAGAGAACGATGCTTTCAACACCCTTCACTGAGTGAAGGTGAACAATTTTCTGTCCATTATGCCGTCAGAGCTCTATCACAGGCCGTGAGAGGAACTGAGAGTATGCTTCAGACTATGAGCAGGAAGACACACATGAAAGCTACATGAACAGCAGAAAAGTGCACAAAAATAGCTCATGGGTAGACTGGAACGTGCATAAGTGCATTTTGCAGCTTTGAGAGTTAGTGGGAATGACCTAAATATTTGGGAGATTGAGAGCCCATATAATCAGAAATGGGGAAAATGGGGAAAAAAAGGAAAAATGATAATATTATCTATCTATCTATCTATCTATCTATCTATCTATCTATCTATCTATCTATCTAAATCTAGTTTCCTGCCAAAAGGTCTAAGAAGGAAAAGTGACCAATATTAAAGAACATCCTACATTGCAAAAGTTTGGAAAAGTAATTAAAAGGAAAAAAATTAATAATGGCTCTATTTATCTCATAAGTGTATCTTTCTTTCAGTTAATTCATTCAATCCTGATCAAAGTGGAGATCAGAACAAAGCTGCAGACTATCTATAATGTAGCGAAAACGAAAGCATCACGTTTCAAGATATATGAGATGCAGGAAAAGAAACACTTTTAGGAATATTCATAGTCTTAAACACTCTCATTACTAAATAGGCATTCAGCTGAAAAATTAGAGAGATAATGAAATGGATCTAAGGAAACAAAAAGGAAAAAAATTAAAAGCATAAAATAATGAATCAGAAAACAGGAAAATGGTAGAAAATTGATAAACCAAAGCAAGAGCTGACTGCACAAGCTGGCCCTCACAACGTTCTCCAGCCATATCCCAGATGCCCACCTTCCGTTCTCAAGATGACCCCTAATGTTGACGGACCACTGCAGCCTAAATTTCCTGAAGTTTCTAGAGATGCATGGATTGGCAATAGATTTCCACAAAGGGACCAGTTATTTGAGATGAGGCTACATTCTCTAAATTGGGAGATTCTCAAGCTATTCTTCAGAAGTATGATCTTTTAATGTTTACTTTAATATGCATCAGAATTTTTGTCTATAGTTTTTTTGTTTTGTTTTGTTTTTAGTATCTTTGTCTGGCTTTGGTGTCAGGGTGATATTGCCCACATACAATGAACTTGTAGGTATTTCTTTATCTTTTGGTTTTTGGACTGATGTCTCAGGTGTTTCTGGGATAATGTCCTGATACAGTTTTAGGGAAACGGGCAACAGGCCCATCTCAGCACAATGTCTAGCCCTTGAGACTGTACGGAGGTAGGGAATTAAACTGGCCGTAGATTAAGGCTACAAGTAAACGCAAACGCCGACCTGGAGCTACCGCCATCGAGTCAGGCTCTCCGGAGCCATGCTGGGGAGGATGCGGGTTCAGGCGCAGACAGGCCCCGGGGACCCCCGTGGTGCCGTCCTGAGAGCACACAGGCGTGGCAGCTGCACACTCGCTCAGAGTCCCGTTTTCCTCGCAACACCACATGCAGGCATGAAGCGGCTCCCCGACAATGACGTAATGGGTAATAAATCACAGTACACCCGTTCACTGACACCCAGCTGAGCACAGAGGGGACGCCCTAGGTCTGTGGCTGTGCCATGGAAGGAGACATGTGACTGCGGCATAGGCAGAGTTTCGACTCCCGTGACCTCTAACGTGTCACGTATGTGAACGTGCTGTACCACACGGAAAAGGGAGTTCAGGCTGCAGACGGGGTGGAGGCTGGCAGTCACCTGACCCCAAGATGGGGAGAGTGCCCTGGGTCATCCAGGCAGGCTGGTGTTGTCACATGGACTCTTCAAAGCAGAGGGAGGCACAGGGAGCCGGAGATACAACGGCTGAGACCAGGCAGGAGAGGTTTGAAGAACAGATGGGACCACGCCCGCCCTCAGCTGGTTTTGAGGGCGTGGCAGGGGCCACGGCTCTGGGGACTCAGCTGGAGAAGATGGGGGCCTTGGTCCTATAGCTGCAACTTGAATGTGCAAGGAGACCCCCCCGCCCCCCCGCGTGCTCTCAGGAAGGGGCACAGCTCTGTGGACCCTTGTTAGCCCAGGAAGACCCCTCTAGGGCTTCTGACCCACAGGGCTTTCAGACCACAAATCTCTGCTTTTAAGCCAGAAAATTTGAGAAATTTCATGATAGCAATAAAATACTAAATACAATACAATAAAATACTAAAGAATAGTAGAGGGAACAAAAAGGAAAGGACGTTTCACTTTTTGTTTAAAAAACATATTTTGTGTTATATGCATATACATACAGGCATATATAAATGTCTAGACGGGGTGTAATTGTCAGAAATGGCTACTCCCCACGGCACGGGGACGTGAGAGATAGAATGGTGTTCTATTGCATATAATTGTCTTGTGTTAGCTTGTTGCGAGGAGTACAAATAATTTTGCGATTAAAAAAAATCAACTTAATAATGTAATTAATGGATTGGTGGTGTATTCTGAGGCTGGCCCCAAAACCACACAGACACCACTCTTGGCCGGGCCGTGAAGCCCCAGTGTCACCAGCTTCCTGAGACGCAGGTCACCGTGAGGCTCTCTCACTGCAGAGGACCACAGGACCCACGTTCCTTATCTGCACCTGCAGTGGCATAGTTGGTTAACAAAATTATACATTCTGTAGATTATGGATTTAAATGTGTGGCCCCCCATAACAGGGCTGGACAAGGCCTGTGCTGCAGCCCATTGGGCCGAGGCGCTAACGAGTTTTTTTTTTTAATGTTTTATTTATTTCTAGGAGAGAGAGAGAGGAACAGCGTGAGCAGGGGAGGGTCAGAGAGAGAGGGAGTCACAGACTGAAACAGGCTCCAGGCTCTGAGCTGGCAGTCAGCACAGAGCCCGACGCGGGGCTCGAAGCCACGAACCGCGAGATCATGATCTGAGCGAAAGTCGGACACTTAACCGACTAAGCCACCCAGGCGCCCCAGCCCTACTGAGTTTTAATGAGGACAGAAGGCAGGGTTGTAGAAACAGTACCAGTTGCTATAGGCTAAAAACTAGCTCTCAAAACAAGACACTAGACATATAGAAAGAGTAGACAGAATAAACGAAACACAAAATTTTTAGAGAACTTTTCCTTTGCCTTTCTTTTTACTTAGTTCTTGATTTGACTTTAAAAACATCAAAACAACAGGAAGAGAATCAGAATAAGACCAGAGTCAGTGTGTGTGCTGGAAATCCAGACGATGAAGTCAGGTAAAGCTGGGAACACGCTAGACAAACAGAATAGGTGAGGGTGTGTGCGTGCGGGTCCTTGCAGTGCCCGTGAATGGAAGAAAAATGAGCAGCGAAGTGGAGCACTCCCACCTTCCCCTGGGGACGATGGGGTCACTCCCCTCTTGAGTGGGTACCTGCGGGCTCAGTGCCAGGAGCCACTCTTGAGACTGCGCGCCCTGGTGAGAGAGGCTATTGGCTGCCTGGGGGTCTGGAGGCGGGACTCAGGAGAGCAGCGCCCCACAGTCGCAGACAGCTCCCGGGCTTCCTGCAGCTGAAGGAAAGATCCGGAATTGCCACCCATAGGTGGCGGTGGAAACCGTGACGACGGTGCCTTCTCCACAGGAGCAAATGGTGTCCTATTAACTGAAGAACTGCACATCGACGGTGTGCGATATTCTCAGGGAGGCTGGCATCTGGCCTTTCCTGGACTATGGGAGAATGTAAGGAACTGGATGGATGTGAGTCAGCTTTACACACGTCTTGGAAACTGAGGATCTTCATTTTTAGAATCTGTACAAATGGCTCCTTTGATGGTGCCCTAACAGCAGTTCTTTAATTAAGTTGATCAGCAAGGACTCCTCAGAAGTGATTCCTGAGAAGTCAGCTTAGCTCGTTCGTTCTGTGCACGGAGCAAGGGCAGTGACAGACAACGCACCTCCCTCCTCTCAGAGAACACGGGCGACTGGGGGCGGCAGGCAGATGTGTGGCCGTGGTAAGCGCCAGGCACTAAGGGAGCACCCTGCAGGGACACCTGACCCAGGGAGACACCCTGGTGGAGGTGATTCCGGCTGGGCACTAGAGTCATGAGCAAGAGCTCAGGACAGCTGGGGACAGGGGGGCACTTGGGAATTCTGGGTGGCTGGGGAGGGGCTGCAATGTAGAGCCCAAGGCTTGGGAATGACGGGAAATAAGGCCTCATGGGCTGTCAGGGCTGGACCGTGAAGAATCTGCTATGGGACTCAGCTGAGTTCACTGGGTGCACGGACGCTCAGAGCTGGAAGGCGGACACGGAAGTCAGCATGGGGGAGGAGACGCGGGCTCCGGGCTGCCGTCTGAGACGTTTTGTTCCCTGCTACCTTCACGCTGCTTTCCCTCCGGAGGCGTAACTGGACGCCACTCTACGTGAATTCGTAGAGACACCTCACTGCACTAACTGCCGGCTTCCTAGTACCCTGCCATGTGGACGAATCAATGCAGCGGACTTTCTTCTTTTATTTAAGATTCATTTCCTTACAGTGTTGGCTAGACTGCACACTTGTGTGAGTGATGCTGCGAACTCCAAGTAGGAAAGGAAGGGGATGTGCTAACTCCCAGCAGGAAAGGGATGTGCTAACTCCAAGTAGGAAAGGAAGGGGATGTGCTAACTCCCAGCAGGAAGGGGATGTGCTAACTCCCAGCAGGAAAGGGATGTGCTAACTCCAAGTAGGAAAGGAAGGGGATGTGCTAACTCCCAGCAGGAAAGGGATGTGCTAACTCCAAGTAGGAAAGGAAGGGGATGTGCTAACTCCCAGCAGGAAGGGGATGTGCTAACTCCCAGCAGGAAAGGGATGTGCTAACTCCAAGTAGGAAAGGAAGGGGATGTGCTAACTCCAAGTAAGAAAGGAAGGGGATGTGCTAACTCCCAGCAGGAAGGGGATGTGCTAACTCCCAGCAGGAAAGAAGGGATGTGCTAACTCAAGTAAGAAAGGAAGGGGATGTGCTAACTCCCAGCAGGAAGGGATGTGCTTTCAAAGGAAGGAAGGGGATGTGCTAACTCAAGTAGGAAAGGAAGGGGATGTGCTAACTCCCAGCAGGAAAGGGATGTGCTAACTCCCAGCAGGAAAGGATGTGCTAATCCCAGTGTACTAACTCCAAGTAGGGAAGGGGATGTGCTAACTCCAGCATTTGCTCAGCAACTCCAAGGAAAAGAAGGGGATGTGCTAACTCTCCAGCAGGAAGGGCCCGGATGTGTGCTTTAACTCCAGCAGGAAAGGGATGTGCTAACTCCTCAAGAGACGGATGGGAAGGAAGGGGATGTACTAACTCAGCAGAAGTAGGGAAGCGGAGAAGGGATGTGTGCTAACTCAGCAGAAGGCAGAAAGGGATGTGCTAACTCCCAGCAGGAAAGCGGATGTGCTAACTCCAAGAAGTAGGAAAGGAAGGGGATGTGCTAACTCCAAGTAGGAAAGGAAGGGGATGTGCTAACTCCCAGAAGGAAAGGGATGTGCTAACTCCAAGTAGGAAAGGGATGTGCTAACTCCCAGCAGGAAAGGGATGTGCTAACTCCAAGTAGGAAAGGGATGTGCTAACTCCAAGTAGGAAAGGAAGGGGATGTGCTAACTCCCAGCAGGAAAGGGATGTGCTAACTCCCAGCAGGAAGGGGATGTGCTAACTCCAAGTAGGAAGGGGATGTGCTAACTCCCAGCAGGAAAGGGATGTGCTAACTCCAAGTAGGAAAGGGATGTGCTAACTCCAAGTAGGAAAGGAAGGGGATGTGCTAACTCCCAGCAGGAAAGGGATGTGCTAACTCCCAGCAGGAAAGGAAAGGGATGTGCTAACTCCAAACAGGAAAGGGATGTGCTAACTCCCAGCAGGAAAGACGGACAACAGGCTTTTGTCCTGTCCCCATGGCATCTACTTCCTTCCCTCCCTCAAATGTAAACCTTTTTTATTAGTTTCTTATGGATTCTTTCATTGTTTCCTTATGTAATACAAGGTGATAGGAATTTTATTTTTATTTCCCCATTTTTACTATACAGGAAGTGGATGCTTTATAAAGTTCTATACTTTGTTTTCTAAAATTAATATAATCTGGATCTTGCCACATCAGTACATACAAGTCTGACTCATGTTTACGGCTGCACAATGCTCTAGTATATTCTATTAACAGCATTCTAGTGTTGGTGTATCTATTGCTCAGTCAGTCCGATAGCAGCGGACTGTGGGTTAAACTTTTGCTGTCCTAACAGTGTTATAATGAAAAGTTTTGCACACACGTCACTCCTTACAGGGGCAGGTACGTCCAAGGACAGGTTCTCCTAAGTGGGTGCGATCCCTACCAATGGGTGTTTAGGTGATTTACAGTTTCTTAGAATGACCTATGACGAAATAGTGAACATCACTGTATTTTTGTACATCTCTGTGCTTTGCAGGGATTTCTTTAGAATGTGTCTTTAGATTTCTAGTTTCAGATGGTAGGCTAAAATACTCTCCAGAAAGTTTTAGTGATCTGTAAGGTATAGGAATAATATTTTCCTGACCTCTATCCATATTTAAATTATGGTATTTATTCTTTCTCATTGATTTGTAAAGCATCTCTATATATTAAGAACACAAATGTGTCACTTAAATGGCAAAACATTTCCACAGGTTTTAATTACTGTTTTCCTTCATGATGGTACTTTTCATTTGTGGTAGGTTTGTTCACTTTGTGAGTCAGTTTTTAATATTATGAATTCTAATCTGTCATTATCTTGTGGTTTCTCACTGAGGAAAAATGGTTGGATATGTCTTCTCCACCTGAAAATCGTAAAACATTCATACACACATATACACACACGTGTGTAAGTGTGCACAGGCACACCATATATACACACGTACTGATATGATTTTTATGCATATATCTCATATCCACCTGCATTTTTCTTCACATACAAAGTAGCTCTTGAAATAAGTCCTCCTTTTCTATAAATGTAAAATGCTACCGTCCTCAGAAATGACTCAGAAGTGTTCAAAATTGTAAGAGCTTTGATTTCTCAATTCAACTAACCAGAAAAGAAAAAGGAAACAAAACCCCAAAGGCCCCCAAATGAAATTAGTCAGTTTACCTTTCCTAATAATAAAAAATGATTAATCTGCAAATGTAGTATCTCAAATAGTAATACAAAAGCTGATTTAAAAATGCAGTAAATTGGGTTCAGTAATATCGTGAAACTTCCTGGTCATCTATAGGAATTCTGGCCGTTGTCTGCACGTGGACGGGGTCTGACCTACCGACGGACAGGGGCTGACTGTCCTCATGAGTCAGCACAAGCGCAGAGTGTGCGCTAACGCCGGGCAGGTGTGCACGGGAACGCTCCGTGTGCTAACGCCGGGGCAGGACTTCAATTATATTCTAAATACAACTTGAGAACCATCAGTTTTGTCTCACAGCGAAAGTTGGCTTCCCGGCCTGCTTCACAGTCTGCTCCGTTTCTGGGAATGGCCCACACATACCAGGGCAAGTGGACACAAACCATCCTCACAGCGCCAGAGCGTCCCCGGTGCTCGGGGCAGGTCCCCAGGGGCCACAGGCGGTGGGCACCGGCGTGAGGCGAGTGGTAGGTTAGCGCTCTGCAGGGCGCGGGGCCGCTGATCTGAGGGTCTCCGGCCACCCCTCCTCTTGGGACCCCGTGTGTTCCGTGGACCACTTTCATTTCCTGTGATGCCTGCTGGTCTCCAGGCAGGTCATCCTGCTGCCCGCGGGCAGACACACTCGCTCTGGGCGTGGGGCTAACGCTACTTTCATTTCAAACCCGTGGGGAGTCAGCTCTGTGACATTGGGCACCTTCCTTCTCTGGGTCGGGGCTCTGAGTAAATGGTGGAGCTTTTGAGATGTCACTTAAAATGGCAAGAAATGAATCACAGCGACATCTATAAAATCCGAAACGAATGTAAAACAGGCTAAGACGCTGACGGGCAGTAACAGCAATCACTTAATGGACGCGCTCCCAGTCACGGAACTTGTGCAGAAGACTGACTCCGGGGCCCCCGTGGACGGGGGAAATCCGCAAGCGCTCCTTCGGGCACAGAACCCTGTGCTCGCCTCACCACCCTGCCCGCCCTGCTTCGTTTCCTCCAGGGCCCAGCCAGCCTGGGGGAGAGAATAATTTGCACACTTACACACAGAACTGAGCTCAGTGGCCCAACACTTGCTGGAAGGCTGGATCGGGGGACAGATTATGCGGAAGAACAGACCAACTGTTGTGTTACCTCCGTGGCGGCGTGGACGGCGCCGTGGAGGCCTGAGGGTGAGGCCGGGCTGAGTGTGGAAGAGGATGAGCAGCTGGGCACCGCTGATTACTCGTTTCCCCAACGTCGACCGGGCTGGACGGGCGTCAGGCACCCCAGAACCATGTGCACGTGGGCGCCCAGCTTGACTTCCACCTGTGGACGGTCTGTACCTGGACTGTGGTGTCAGGTGGCCTTGGCCTCTTCGTGACGCCTGGGTTTCGGGGGGAATGTTGACTGTATTGGGTCTGGGTGTGGGCTGTACAAATGTAACTCCTACGCCATCTTCTGAACACTGTCGCAGGGGCACCCGGTCCCAGACGCCGGGCATCTCCACTGTGGGAGAATGAGGCGGCCTCAGGGCCCGAGGACAATCCAGGACGGACACGCAGGGGGCCGGCAGGGCAAAGGGGAGGAAACTCCTTAACGTGAAAATAAAGGTCATAACTCTGAACACGACCTGATTCCTGCTCACCATTAAAACACAGCTGGCTTTTCCTTTTCTTTCCCGTGGTTTGCTTTAAACGTACACAATCGTGGTATGAGTCACAATCTCTGAATGTCAGCCCCGGTCGGTGGCCATGTGCCCAGTGGTTCACGGCCCCCAGACCACGCGAAACTGTCATCAGCCTGAGCCCCCAGCCCTGCTAAGCACAGCGGTCACCCGTGTGAGTCCTGATACTTTGTAATTGTCCAACATGACCCGAAGCTCACACGGAAATGGCCAGTGGGCGCCCTGCCTGCTGGGGCGGCCGGTCAGGTTTGCACCCGGCTTCACGGCTTCCTACGTCCTGAGGACAACTGCCCAGTAACGCCGCCGCCTGACTGCGTCTTCGCTCCCGCTCGCCTCCCTTCCCCGCTGTCCCCTCAGCACACCAGCGCTCGCCCCGGGGTGGCTCCGCTCCCGGTCGGTCCCTGACAAACCCGACCATCTCTGTGTAAGGCAGAGGGGAGGCCTGCGTGCAGTGAGACAGACCGCGGTGTCTGCCTCACCCTGCTTCCCGCCTGGCGTCCCCAGCTCTGGCACTGACTTCACCTGAACAAGGTAACAAAGACGTGGTTTGCGCTGCTGACGTGTAAGATGCGGGTGCAATTTAAAATCTGAGCGTGCGTCCTGCACACTAACGAGAATGACAAACTGCAGGTGTAAGGGGCGTCACACCGCTGTTTTGCAGGCCACCACGTGCGCCAGGCACGGGCAGGGAGGACACAGAAGTCGCACCTCGGTCTGGGGCTCTGTCCTCATGCTCATGGGTCATGGTGAACGACTCTGCAGCGCCGGCGAGGCGCAAAGAAGTGGGTCCCCTGGTGCCGACCCTTCACGTGGAGGGGGCGGGGCCAGGCAGCGGAGCCTTGAGGAACACAGGTCGGCACAGCGTGGGGCCACTTCTACGTGGACTTTTCTCAATAGACACAGTGCAGCACTGCACGTGTATTTTCTCTTGCTTAGGATTTTCTTTTTAAATTTTTAAATGTTTGTTTATTTTTGAGAGACAGTGTGAGCAGGGGAGGGTCAGAGACAGGGAGACACAGAATCCAAAGCAGCTCCAGGCTCTGAGCTGTCAGCACAGAGCCCAACACGGGGCTCAAACCCATGAGCCGTGAGATCATGACCTGAGCCGAAGTCACATGCCTAACTGACTGAGCCACCCAGGCGCCCTGCTTAAGATTTTCTTAATAACATTTTCCTCTAGCGTATTTTATTATAGGAACACAGGATATTCTACATACAGCATACAAGTTATGTGTTAATTGACCCTTTATGTCATGGGTAAGGTTTCCAGTCAACAGTAGGCTATTCATAGTTAGGCTCTGGGGGGAGTCAAACGTCGTACGCAGACTTTTGACTGTCAAGGGGTCAGTGAATCCCAAAGCCTGTGTCGCCCAAGGGTCACGCGTGCATCCAAACTTAGCTGGTGCTGAGGGCCACCTTTTCACAGTTCATGGGAGCACCTATTTCCCAGGGAGTTTCCCTGCTTCTGGGTTAGAGACTAGTTACACTTATCAGCCATCTGTCTTTGGACAGGATCACGAGGCACATGCCATTGGACTTGCAAAAGGAATCCATGTCCTGTCCCCTCCCCGCCACCGGAACCGCTGCCTACAAACGCGCTTATAAAGCTTCAGCAACAGCGCAGGCCCTGTTGCGATTTCACACAGACACACACGTCCACGCACACACGCCTCTGGGAATCCAACCGCCATCACCTGAGAGTGCAGGGCGGCCGTGACTGGCTCTACGATTCACTGACGTGGAAATCACCCAGATAAATAGCCAGACATCTGTTTTTTAAAAAAAAGCACAACATGTTTCTAAAGGTCTTGAAAACCAGCGGCCATCGATCTGACATCCGCAACTCAGGAACGTGAGGCGGCCACGGGGGACAGAGCAGTGGGGGCGGCTTACGTTTGGAGATCGGCCAGCGGCCTCGGTCCGACGGGCTTGAGCAGGGGGTCCGGCCGCACGGCCGCCGTGGGGGACGTCTTGGGGCTGGAGTCGGACTCGGCACTCTCCTCGTCGCCCATGGCTTTGATGTAGCTCCCGCTCCTCATTCTCCGGCAGGGTATCTCCTGGTCCTTGCCCCCCGGGGGGCACCCCCCCCACTCGTCCTGGGGCACCTAGGGGAGAAGAGACACCGCACGGTCAGGGGCTCGTCGCGGGGCGCAGGTGCTCTGCGGTCCCCAGAAGACATGCTCCTTGCGGCCACTTGTCATTGGGAGTGGGGCTGTCACTCAAACTCTAGGGACATTAGCGGACGGTTGTTGTTTTCCTCATTAAAAAGCTGATGGACAAACAGGGAAAAAGAGAACAGGAGGGACGGTGGAGGAGAGACAGGCACCTAGAAAACAACACTGCTTACGATTCTGATTTACCTCCTGGTACAAAAGGAAGTGGGAATCGCGCTGAGCAGACTGGGGGCACAGCGGTCTCCGGGACGGGGATGGGGTGGGCTAGGGGGCGGGCCAGGGCCGCGGTGGGGGGGCGGGTGAGGCTGGAGGTCAAGGGGCATCGGGCGGGCGGGATTCCCGCGCTCGCTCACAGACCCGACAGGCCCACGCACCGCCAGCTCCAGGCTCCGGGCTCCGCCCCAAGATGGGCGGGGGCGGGGCCACAGGTGGGCACCTCAGAACCCGCCCGCCACACCTGGGACCCGGGCCTCCCTCCGCAAGAGCAGAAGTCCAGACTGACCTGCGTGGCCAGCACCCCGTGGCCAGCACCCCGTGGCTCCCGCACGCCGGCTTGGAGAACCTGTCCTTGTCGCCCCGGGTTGGGCCCCCCAGTGTCCGTCCTACACAGCCACCACCCCGTGCACCTGTCCCTGCTGCGCCGAGTCGGGCGCCCTGAGCATCATCCCAGAGGCCAGCACCCCGCGGTCCCCGCATGGCGGCTTTGAGCAGCACCTCTTCAGTGGGAGGCACCTCCTTCAGTTCCTTTAAACACCTGATGGCGGCATCACTCTCGCACAAGACTTCTTGCAGACGGCCTAGGACGGGAGAGCGGTGGGGCCCACAGCTCCTCCGTGAACTCTGCAGCCCCGGGGCTGGGGGCGTCCATGGGCCCCATCTGCACGGTCCTGTTTCTAAAGCGGCTCAGGCTTGCGGGAGGCTCGTGGACCGGCAGCAGGAGCGGGCGGCGGAGCAGCCCCAGCCGCTGTGATGAGGGGCGGCTCCCGCAGGACAGAAGCCTTCACTCAGCTCTGGCACATGGCGCTCTGTGGCTGGGGGACCCACACGGGCCAGTCACTGCGGCTGCAAACAGTGCTAGGATGGGTGGCCTCTATGACCTTTCCAGGGAGCATTGCTGAGCTCCTGTAAGTCGGCGCTGTGGGCCGGTCCGCACACGGGTGTAGACGGACATGAGACGGTGTCCGAAGAGCTAGAGGGCGGAAGACCTCGGCCTGTTCGCGCTGCCTGGCCCAGCGAGTGGCTTCCCTGGAGGTGTCTGCAGACTGTCAGATTCAGTGCCGGGATTGGTGAATTAGCCACTGGGTAAAGGAGGAGACACGGACAGCATCCCATAGGAGGCAGCTTCAGTACTTATCACAATCATTCAATGCCTACGGCTCGGCCCCCAAGATAACTGCAGAGGAATACGTATTTAGTCACAGAAAGAGGCTCATGGGGGAGAAAGAAAGCAGTTTTTAAAATACAGTCTGCACTCAACTTTTTTTATACTGTAAAAATAGACATGCCTGCGTAATGCCTGGAGACAGAGCTGGGGAATGGGGGTGGCGTCATCCCGGGAGAGCGACTGTGGGCTCCCCAGTTCTCGTTATTCTGGTATTTTCCAGCTTGCCCACTTGGAGTGTATATTGCTGTTGCAATAGAAAATAAACTTATTTTTAATTTAAGAAAAGATCAGTCCTCAGGGCACCTGAGTGGCTCAGTTGGTTAAATGCCCGTCTTCAGCTCATGCCATGATCTTGCAGTTTTGTGAGTTCGAGCCCCGCATCGGGGTCGCTGCTGTCAGCGACCTGCTTCAGATCCTCTGTCTCCCCTCCCTGCCCCTCCTCTGCTTACACTCTTCCTCAACCCCCTCTAGAAAAATATATAAAAAAATCTTTCTCGTGTGTTACAGCAGCAAACACATGCAGCAGGCGCTCAAGAGCGGCGCGTCCTCAAGCGTCACCCGCCTTTGTGGGCTCCAGTGAGGGGATGCAGAGGCGCCCGTCTGCTAACAACACCGCAGCCTCTGCAAACCCAAACCAGTGTTGGCTGCGTTTAGTGACGACTGCCCACCAGCACCGTGTATTAAATCACCTTCTCTTCTTTTCAAGCAGCAAGACATGGGTGAAAGGGCCCAGGGTTCGAATAATGTTCTCTTTCAGGTGTTGAAATCAAGGAAGAAAAACAGCATCAGACGCCGCGTGTCCCTCAGGGAAATGCCTTCTTCATTCACTCAACAAGTTTTTTGCTCTAAATGTGTACCAAGTACTTAGTCGCTGGGGATATTGTTGAGAGCAAGACAGCTGGGCTTCGGGAGCCGGGTTTCCGCAGGACCGGACGGCAGCCCTAAGTGGGGGCCGCCTCCAGGGGCCGTCTGGGGGCCTGGGAGAGTCCTGGCGGTCACGCGCTGGGAGGGCACCACAGCACCCCACAGAGATGCCGGGTTTGGGCAACGCAGGAAGCGGTCCCGCCCAGTGAGGACCTCACTCACGTCCCGTATGATTCTGAATGTCTCTCGTCCCGCCTACACTTACTTAAGCCTCGGTTCTAACCCTGTGTTGTATGTAAATCAGAGGTGTGTGTGTGTGTGTGTGTGTGTGTGTGTGTGCGCAGTTTTAATGAGCAATAAATTTTGCAGGAATGCAACTAACCGTGTAAATCAAGGGAAGGGAGAACTTTGGTTTGATGTTTCACCAAGAATTTTTGACCACTTCCAAGAACCCCAGAAGGTGGGCGAAGCCCGGTGTGTTTGTAAGCGCCCCCACCCGTCGCACCGGGAGCCTGAATCATGGTGAGTCCTCAGCCAGGAACCTGCTTCTGAGCACTTCAGTCTGAACACTTGCCATTAGAATTCATGCTTTCTGTTCAAAGTGACCCGCCTTTTATTTCTCTGTTATATTAGAGTTCGGGCACGTAAAGACAGACGTATCTCAAGCAGTGTGTGTAGATCATAGTGTAGAAGTTCAGCTTAGAACAGTCAAGGGCACATTATGAAACTTGTTATAAACGGGACACTTGTTTCGATGAGTTCATGAGCCATCGTTTGGGGCAGGGAGCTGTTTGAACAACTACATGGATGAGTCCTCAGCATAAGGAGTGTGCAGAGAAGGTGGGAGGTCATCACAATCCGGGGGGGCACAGGGTGCAGGGAGGTGGTGCACGCGGACCCCGTGCTTGGTCACCAGCCCAGGGAAGACGGCAGGCTCGTGAGCACCCCAAGGCCACCTGCCCCGTGCCGTGTGGTCACACGGAGAGTTCTCAGCTGGAGGCGAGGGGAGGCTTTCCCTCTGGGACATTTGGCAACATCTGGAGACAGGTTTGTGTCTTCAAAATGGTGGCACTGCTGGCGGCCGGTGGGCAGAGGCCAGGCTGCCCCCGCAGGAGAGCGCCGTCCAGCCCGGCGTCGGCCTGCCGTCAGCCGCAGAGAAACTCCGGAGGCCGGGCGTGCGCATCGGGCCAGGTGGAGCGCTGGCGGTGGACCCGGGTCTCGTTAGCGGGGCCGGGGCTGCCTTGTCCCTGGCTTACTCCTGCGTGTCGGTTTTTCCTCTGTGCCGCTGTTCGGCCGCCGAGTTCGTTTTCCTCGGGCCACAGCGGTTCCCGTTTCTTCCCCAAGACTGGGGCAGACGACGGACAGAAGCAAGACGCGACCCGGGGCCGTGGGCCTCCGGCCGGGCTCCAGCCCCCTGTGAACACGCTGCCCCGAGGGCGGGGCTCAGCGCCCCCTCGCTCACTCGGTGAGTGCCCTGGTGCTGCTGCGGCCACCGGCCCGGACACCCTCTCCTGGGAAACCCACGGGCCAGGCCGCGGGAGGCGGGAACAGAGAGGGACCTCACTGCGTGGAGAGGACGTGCCCGATGGGGCCGCGCCAACAGTCGCCTCAGGCCCCTGGGCCTCCCCACTCAGTCACCGCTGCTCGTCACCATAGTGACTCCTGACTGTAAACCTGGATGACACAGAATGTTCCCTCGGGCCACGGCGCAGGCTCACCCAGTGACCCGCGATCTTCGAGGGGCTTGTACTTCACTGTCAAATCTAACCCCAAACTCCGACTGACATGAGATCAGCCTCAGGGCTGACAAACACTTGAAACCCCAACTTCCTTCTGACAAACACTTGAAACCCCAACTTCCTTCCACAAAGAATTCATCTCAACAAACATTTCCTGGAAGCTGGTCACGGCGGCACGCGGCAACTTCAGGTACAAAGGGACCTGGTGCCAGTGGCCTTTCTGTGGCGCTGTCACTCATTATTCCCGCCCCAAGGGCGGCTGTGGGGTGTGCTGTGTGGCTCTGTGGTCCTCAGGACCCTGCCTCCTGGGGTCCCCCCTGCCTCACCTCCTGGGACGCAGCACCACCATGGCCCCGTCAAGAAGCCCTCCAGGTGAAGTCTTCCCAGGGGACGCTATTGCTCCCGGACTCGCCAGCCTGGTCATGGGGATTCCACACGGGGCGGGATTGACACATGGCTGCCGTAGAGACGGCCACGTGCGTGAGGAGACCTGACCTCCTGGGGGAGTGGGCCAGGAAGCACACGGAAACCCTGCAGAGCAGGTGGCGCGGCCGGCCGGGGGGGACCAGCCGTTTACACAGAGACGTGGGGGCGACAGAGATGAGCACAGAGCGCACGTCACCAGGGACACGGCAGCTCAGCAACTTGTAAAAGCGGCCCAAACAACCGACATTTCTGTGTGGCCACATGCCCAGCCGTTTCCTAGGGTGATGGGTCACTGGGGACAGCCGTGGGGGTGATTGGCTGTAGGGGTGGTCACGTGACCCCAGCAACCCCACACGCAGTGCACACACTGATCCTCCCCCGGCACCGTGGTGCACACACACTGACCCTCCCCGTGGTGCACACACACATGGACCTTACCCGCGGTGCACACACTGACCTTCCCCACGGTGCACACACACATGGACACACCGCGGTGCGACACACACGGACCCTCCCGTGGTGCACACACACACACACACGGACCCTCCCCGTGGTGCACACACACGGACCTCCCGTGGTGCACACACACGCGTGCGCACACACACTGACCTTCCCCACGGTGCACACACACGGGACCTTCCCGCGTGTACACACTGACCTTCCCGTGGTGCACACACTGACCTTCCCACGGTGCACACACACGGACCCTCCCCGCCGTGCGCACACACGACACACGGACCTGCACCGTGGTGCACACACATTGACCTTCCCCGCGGTGCACACACACTGAGGGCATAGTGGCTGAGCTCAGGCTCCTCCTGCCGGCCACACCAGCTGTGCTCCTTCTAGAACTGAAAGGCCTTCGGCGTAGCCTGTCGGGATTAGCTTTCCTGAGGAGGGAGGAGTCCCTGGAGAATGCAGGGCCAGGGCGCACCCACCGTCCAGTACGGGATCAGCCTCCCTTTGTTCAGGGGACACCGGGCAGCTTCCTTTCATGGCTCCCAAGGGTCCCTCATAACGTCAGGGGACAGGTGCACCTCTCACCCCACGCGGGGTCCCTGTGACTTACCAGGGCCCGGCCGCCATGGGGGGGTCTGCCGTCTCCCAGCCTGCAGCCTGTGGGGCTCACGGGTCACAGCCGGCCGAGCAGGTGAGCATGACCGAGGGCAGGAAGAGGGGTGAGTGTGTGGGAGCCAGGTTAATGCATGGGCGGTGGGCAGCCGCTGGGGAGGGGTCCGGGCGGGCAAGTGCATGGCCCCCGGCCCTTGGTCACAACGGACCTTTCGCCTCTGATCCTGTGGAAGCCAATGGCTGGTGCTGAGACCCCTTTCAAATGCCTGACGAAGAAACAATAAAGAGGCTCTCTTTGGAAAGACAGGTGGTTTCTCCAGACCACATAACAGGTCCAAAAACAAATGCAATTGGGAAACATTGCATTAAATTTTTTTAATGTTTATTTATTTTTGAGACAGAGAGAGACAGAGCACAAGCAGGGGAGGGTCAGAGAGAGGGAGACACAGAATCCAAAGCAGCTCCAGGCTCTGAGCTGCCAGCACAGAGCCCGAAGGAGGCGCTCGAACTCGGACCGCGAGAACATGACCTGAGCTGAAGTCTGACGCTTAACCGACTGAGCCCCCCAGGCGCCCCGTGGGAAACACGGCATTTTTAAGAAGTACTTTAGCTGCATGCTTCATCTTCCCGCTGAACTTATATGGAGGCCGGAGCCCCAGCTCTTGGGGAAGAGAGTTTGAGGTGCCCCCCAGCTGTGCGCGGACGACCCGCACTTCATTCTCCTGCTACTTTTCTCTGATTGTTTTCTCAATGCGAACATACGGAGGTGTTTCCTGTGTAGACGCCAGACACCGCAGCCACGAAAGCCCCAAGGCCGCCGACTCACCAGGAGGCACCCACAGGCTGGGTGAAGGTACCCAAGGGAGGAGGAGGGGTGGAAGGGGGAGCCTGGGTGGGGAGGGGCCACGGAGCCACGTTCCCGCCCGGGCGTGTCTGCCCTCCCCAGGCGCCTCCCGCTTCGCGCACCGAGAACCGCCTGAGCTCAGGGCTGCCGTCAGCCCCCAGTGGCGTTCATTAGAAGTCTGACCTTAGATGCTTTGTGTGCGGAGGTAGAAGAGAGGAAAGCAAGAGCTGTTTCAGAGAATGAAGTGCAGCCTGACTTTGCTTCTGCCCATTGTCTGCTCCGACCTCCTCAGGAGCACAGAGCCGTCCCCTGGCGCGGACTCGCGGCCGCACGGACCAGAGGGAGGTTCGCGGCCCCCGCCCGCTGCGCGCCTGCCTGGTCTTCAGGGGGAGCGGGCGTGAGCGGAACCTGTGGGCACTCACTCCCCGCCTCCTGTTCTTGTTTGCATCCTGTGGGGTCCGCGGACCGTGCCTCCTCTTCCCCAGCTGTGGCTGGAAAGAGACCCGGGCTCGCCGGCGTCGTCAGCGCCCCCGTCTGCGGGGAGGCCTGTGTGCGCACTGGACTCGGGTCCCTGATGTCATGCAGGACAGACGGCCTGGGGGACAGGCTTCCCTTGTAGGTCACCGTCATATGCACCCGAGTGACCCGCGGTGACAGCAGCAGGGGAGGGCGGGGCAGGGAAGGAAGGCGCTGAGCTGGTCCTCCAGAGGGCGCCGTCCCCGCCCCGCTCACCTCTGCTGCTGGTCTGTGGACTGAAACAGGCTTCTTGGGGGCCGGGTCCTCCTCGCCACCCGCCACACATCTGTGTCGGCACCGCGTGTTCCGGAGTCTGGAACTTGGGCGGGGCAGCCCCTGTTCACCCTCACCCCTGCGGCAGCGGCTGGGGGGCTCCGGGAGGGTCAGAGCAGTGGGACGGATGAGCACAGGGGCCCCAGGAGCCCGGGGGGCAGCGGGGAGGCGCAGCTGCACTGACACCCGACGGCGGCGCACGCGGACCAGGCCGAGGGACCCTGCTCGCCAGAGCCGGTTCCTCCGCAAAACAACACACGCACGCGCGCGCACGCACACACGCACGCACACACGCACGCACACGCACACACGCACGCACACTGCAAGGGAAGAGGGAGGAAAGGGAGGAGGAACCGGTGAGCTTTTAAGAGACGGATGAACGGGTCCCAGGTAGCTCCTGATGTCTCATGATGGTATCGCAGTTGTGCTTGTAAAGAAAGAGCCGTATCTTACGGTGCGGACCCTTTGCAGGGGACGCAGCAACGCTGGCCTGGCGTGTGGGGTCCCTTCCATGCGCGTGGGCGGCGAGGGGCATGGGCAGCGAGGGGCGTGGGCGGGACAGACCCCCCTGAAGGGAGGTGGTGAGCTAGGGGCGCCCCCCTTATGCCGCTGCCTTTACAGGGGGTTCACAGTGTCCATAATTAAAACAAATTAAAAACAGCAGCTGGTGGGCAGAGAAACGGGTGTTTGGTGAAGGGCAGGAGGGGCCCAGGGTGTGAGGCACCGCGGGGGATGTGCGGCAGGAGACGTGGCCGGGAAAGGGGCAGCTCTCGAGGCCGCCACCCAGGGGCCCAAACACGGAGCCACGGCATCGTGGGGAAGCGTCCGGAAGACGCACAGAGAAGAGCGGGAGACTGTGCACCTCCAGCACGGCCAGGGTCTCTCCGCCGTGTTCCCTTAGACGGGCAGGAAGACCGCACGTTGCCCGGCACGGGGCCGCTACCCGCCAGCCAAGGTGAAGTCCGTCCCGCGGCACCAGCGGCACCTCACCCCGCTACCGGCTTGGGACTTGGAGTCAACGTGCCCGTGAAAGCGTTTCCTTGCCAGACCCAAGCGCTGGCGTTTAGGCAGGGCGCCCGGAGGGCACCTCTGCGGCCGCCTGCCACCCGCCTGCTCTGGGTCCAGCGCCCGGGGTGCGGCCGGCGTCTGCCAGCGGCCCTCATCTAGGGGCCAGGTCTCTCCAGGCGTACCGGGGACCGGGAGGGGAACACACGGGGTGTCGCTATCAGGACACCCCGCACCTCCTGAGCTCTAAGGGCGCCGCAGGCTGCAAGCCGGGGCCGGGAGGCATCTGTAAGGAAGCGAGCGCCCCTAATGGGAAGCGGCCGGCGTGCTGTGAGGGGCAGGCAGGCGGCACGTGCACCCCGCCACGAGCCACCCCGCCCTCCGCCTGCCCCCGTCCCCCACTGGTGTGTGCCCGCCTGCCAGCAGCGCTCTCGGGGCCCAGGCGCACTCCGCTCGGGGCGGCAGGGGGCCCTGGGGCCGCAGGCCGCCTTCCAGGGAGGGAGCTGGCCGGGGGCTGCGTGGGGGCCTCAGGCCGGGGCCCGCCCGCCCGCCCCCTCACCTGCAGGTAGTGGCACGGCCTCAGGGCGGGCTTGGCGTCCGGGTGGAGCAGCGGCTTGTCCAGGTGCAGCGAGCTCTTGCGGAAGGCCTCCTTGGCCTGGCTCACCGTCAGCGTGGACCAGGAGCTCCGCTTCAGGTACTTGGCGTCGGGCGTCAGCGTCAGGCCCTCGCAGGCCGAGCACTTGACGTCGCTGTGGCTCTTGGACGTCTTCAGGGACAGGTCCCCGAAGGGGCCGGGCAGCACCTCGGGGTAGCAGTGGGAGACGGGGTCCACGTGGTGCCGGTTGGCCACGCTGGGCGTGCGGCAGGTGCTGTCGCTGTCCAGGTTGTCGTCGGAGCTCCACCAGCTGCCGGCGCCCGCGCGGGCCTTGCTCTCGGGCTTGCGCTCCCTGCTTTTACTCCGCTTGCCGTGCCTGGGGTGGTGCGCGTGCAGGGGGTCCTCCACGCGGCCGTCGCCCTTGGCCCCGTTGACGTGGCCCTTGGCGGGGCCCTCGAGCGAGTGGGACTTGGTGAAGAGCTTCTGCACCGAGTGCACCAGGTGGCGTATCCTGCCCGGGCTCTCGCCGCGCGCGCCCGCGGCCGCCGGCGCCCGCTGGTACTGCAGCGTGTGGAAGCCGTCCCTGCGCGGCGGGCCCTGCTTCTCGAACTGGCCCAGCAGGTTGGCGGGGATGCGGGTGGCCCTGGCGCCGGCGTGCGGCGCCGCACAGTCGTCCCTCGAGTCGTAGTGGGAGCTGTAGTGCATCCTGGGGAAGGTGCTGCTGGACACGTGCTCGCCCAGCACCACGGGCATCACCAGGCACTCCGAGTGCACCGAGCTGCCGGGCGAGCAGCGGTGGTGGTCCAGGGGGCAGCCGTCCACCGGGCTCAGCAGGCAGGGCGGCCTGGCCTCCTGCGCCCGCTGCAGGTGCTCGCAGTCCTCGGGGGCCGCCAGGCCGCAGGTGTGTGCCGAGCACAGCGGGGCGGGCGCCCGGCCCCCCGGCAGCCCCTTCATGTTCCTGGGAGCCGGCGAGTACCTCCCCTCATTGAAGTGCGGCGTCGGGGACCATGAGTACTGCTGGTCTGTTGAGAGAGCACACAAAGCCGCGTCAGCCGCCGTTCTCACGTGTTGCAAAAGCAAATTATTGGACTCCCCACCCAGGAACTATTGTATCCCATAATCAGGGCTCGTTTTGGGGCACTGGAGAGGGTAAATCACTTTTTCTTATACCACACTGACTGCTCCAAAGTAGGAGACTATTAAGAAGCATTAAGTCTCTGGGTGTCCCGGGGGGCTCAGTGGGTTAAGCGACCGACTTTGGCTCAGGTCATGATCTCACGGGTTCGTGAGTTCAAGCCCCGCATCGGGCTCTGTGCTGACAGCTCAGAGCCTAGAGCCTGATTCAGATTCTGTGTCTCCCTCTCTCTCTGCGCCTCCCATATTCTCTCCCTCTCTCTCAAAAATAAATAATAAACATTAAAAAAATAAAAATTAATAAACGTAAACTCTGATATCCCTAAATGTTGGTCTGCGACCACAAGCAAGTCTTGTCTGGGAGATTCATCAGGTCTCTGGGTGGCAAGACTTTGTTCTGTTAAACAAATCAACCATTTAGGAGCAAAATGAGTTACATTTCAGTTACATTTGAGTGTTGTGCTTCAGTTTCAGAAGTGTAAACAGTCAGATCTGCTATTTAATTAGTAATATTGGTCAGCAGGCTCGTGTGATATGCGCTGATGCAGTGATCCAGAACGGTCTGAAGCCACGTCCCTGCTGCTCAGGGGAGGGGAGGTGGCCTTCTCGAGGCCATCCGTCAAAACGAGGACCACACCAGCGTGTCCTGACCTTTCATTTCAGATACTTGGCTGTGACCTGTAACATTCTGCCCAGGACAGAAAAAGTGGTTTGATTACGTGGGATGCAGTAAGTCCTTAGGGGTCGCCCCCCGGAGGGGCTGGCTTTGTCGTGAGGCAGGCGGCTACGTGCTGCGGATGGGGTTGGACACTGGGAACCGCTCGGGTTCGGGCCCAGGGCTGCCACCACGTGCTGTGTGAGTCCACGGGTGGGGCAGGCAGCCACGCGCCCTGTGCCTCCGCTTGCTCCGCGTGACAGGGAGACAAGACACTGGCAAAGCGACGAAGGAGGACACTGTGGTGCCGTCCGTCGTCACTGTTGTTACTATTGTAATTATCACCCTTTGAAACGCTCCTGGGTCGGCGTCTGCTCCGTGACTGGACCGCAGGAGTCAGTGCTCAGACGCGCCTCTCCTCCACCCTGCTTCCTATTGACCCAGGGTTTCTGTTTCAGGTTCCGATTCAGAGCTTGCTTCTGAAGGTCACCAAACAGAGGCAGCAATAAACTCTGTTATAGTGTATGATGTATATGCGTATTGGGTATATAATATGCATATTATAGATGGGAAATAGACTCTATTATAGTAATGCATATGCTATGTATACTTCATATATACATACATAATATGCATACGTGGTATAAATCTGCATATAGCCCATGTAGGAAATACAAACTCTATTATGATACATAATATGCATATATAGTATGTATATACAATGGATCTCTCTGTACATAATCTATGTATATAATGAACATATAATATCACATATGCAAGAAATATACTCTATTACAATATACAATATGCATATACAGTATATATATTAATGCATATATCCATATATAATATATACATATTGCATATAATATTCATATGCAGGAAAGAATCTAGTATATAATATGCATATATGGTATGTATAATGCATATATTCATATGATATGCACATATACTAATTTGCATATAATATATGCAGGAAAACAGACTCTAGTATATAATATGCATATACAGTATGTATAATGTTCATATATGTATATAAATGTATGTGTAATATATGCAGGAAATACACTCTCTTAAGGTTTATAATATGCATATATCATGTATATATAATATATATCCATATATGCTATATAATATATAATATTCATACAATATATGCAAGAAATAGTATAGTGTAAAATATGCATATATGGTATGCATATATCCATATGTGATATATACAAACAATGTTTAATATGCATAAGATTTATGCAGGAAATAGACCCCGGCATATAATACCCTAGTGTATACAGTGTATATAATGTACCTATCCATTGATCTGTGTATAACGTGTATGTAGTACATGCAGGAAACACAGGCTTTCATGTGCACATATAGGATGCGTATACAAAGCATGTATCCACACGTGCACATACACTATGTAATATGCATGTAACAGGTGCAGGAGACACGGATTTGGAAGCTGACTCCCACGGGAAACAGGTGGGAGAGGAGTGCGAACAAGCTCCGCAGAGAAGGGGATCCGAGGGCCTCAGCCTCCTCACCCCGCTGGACGGGCCCAGACAGCTCTCTGTCCTGGGAAAACGGAGACCAGCCGGCTCCCCGGAGGGGCCTGGGCTGCGTCCCTCCCCCCAGCCCCTGCCACACCCGCCGCAGGGGCGTCAGGGTGCAGGGACCCCTGAGGCGGCTGTGGCATGGTGCTCGACCCCGGGGTGGCCAGGCACCTTCTGCTGGCTGCCCTGGGGAGGCTGCCAGCGGCTGGGAAGCCCCTCGGGGCCTGGCACTTGTTGCCGCCTTCTCCCTGCCCCGGCTCCGGCCCCGGGTCCCTGTCACCAGGCCACCGCAGCGGCCTCCTGCCTGCCGCCCCGGTCCTCATTCCCGCCCTCGCTTCCCCAGGCACAGGCCAGCGGCTCCTCCCCGCCCCGCCGCTCGCGGGCTTGCTGCTGAGCCCTCATTTGTCAACCGGCCCCCAAGCCGCCCCCGGGGCGGCCGGCTCGCGAGATGGCTGTGTGCCAGCCCGGAGCACAGGCGGGAGGCCACGTGCTGACCGGTGGGCCGGCCGGGCCCTCACTCCAGCCGCTGGCTGTCGGTGAAGCAAGCTGCTCTCACCACACGGAACGAGCCCCGTCTCCGGTCACTGCTCGGTGGGCCCTTCCCAGGCAGCGTGGGTTCCGCATTCCCCGCAGGTCAGACGGCCCCGGGGGAGAGGGTGCCCGCCGCGCGGCGCTCTCCAGGCGGGACGAGACTCTGGCTTCCGCGCGGCGCCCTGCACCACTTCCTTGGGAGGGAAGCTGTCTGCTGCCCCGGCTCCTGCGCGGCCCGGCCCCTGCGCGGCCACTGCAGCCTCGGTGCAGGCCAGCAGCCAGCCCCGGCCGCCCGCCCCCACCCCTTCCTTGTTTTGAGGGTGCTTCCTGCTCCTGACCAGAAGCCCCTCACCTGGGAGGTGCCACCTGCCCTGGGGTCAGGGACACCCGGACCTCAGAGAGCCACCCACCCAACAGCGGACATCAGACAGACGCCGGGGGCGACTGTGGGAAACAGGAAAGGCACGGAAAAGATGCCAGGCTTCTCGCGGATCACTCTTGGTGACTGACGTCGGGAAACGTCACCTCTGCCCGACACCTCCATAGGACGAGCGCCATACAGGGACTCAGGCGTCCCCTGGCAGGCTCTGGACTGTCCCTGCCCGGCTGGCGAGATGCAGACACGCCCGACAAGGCAGGGGCACAGTCTCACAGATGCCGAAGGAGTCGGGGCCCGGCTCACCCTCCAGGGAGCGACGGACAGCGGCCGGGCCCCTCCCGCAAGGCCTCGCGGTGAACGGGACCCCTTGTCTCCAAAGAGAGCCCCGCTTCACTGGTGGGAGGGTCTGCCCTGTCCCGCGGGCGCTCCCGGTGCCTGCCTTCCTCAACAGCCGAGTCATAACTAGAGCACTTTAATATATTAGGCGGGCATAGTGTAGATTATATTATATTTTAATATAATTAAAAGCAAGTTTTCAAGGGAAATTCAATATCCAGCTGATAGATAGCAAAACTGTGTGCTGTAATCTAGACTTCACAGCAGCATAAAGTTGTCATCCTATTATCTTTTGCTTTATTTTTCCATTAACATGTAATTTAATACAATTCCAATCTTCCTCTATATTAAAAAGCACGACCATTATTGCTCCACTCACGTATCCTATTTCTGCCTAATGTTTAGCCTAGAAGCTACGTTATGAATGTGGCTACATAAAAGAACAGTACAAAAGATAAAAGTTTAGCTGAAATGAATTAAATTTGATTACGCAACACATCAGTAACACATTCTCATTTCTGCTCTATGGGACTCAGTGCCCTGACGTGTGCCCGGAATCTGACGCACTGCCTCCTAAAACTAATACCACTCGTAACAACAAACAAGAAAATAATGTACAGTAAATAACGGTGATTCTAAAACGTGTAATAGGGGCTTGTATTATAGGTTGTTGCTTTTTTAAAGTCTCTGTAACTTAGAATAGATATTTGGGCGCCGGCAGTTTCTCTGGTAAGTGAGGGAACACACGAAACGTGAGAGGCACCCTAGCGCCCTCATTTCCAGCTGCTCACTACACCGTATTTTGTTCTGAAGCAACAGTAAACAGCAGTCTAATCCTTATTAGCCATTAACTGTCTCCCCAAATTCAAACTACAGTGTAAAGGCACATTTTACCCTGGGATTTCACAAGGCTGTTGGCGTTCTCATTTGAAAAAGTATGTTTTGAGTGCAGGGATAAAAACTTAAAAAAATCTGCTAACCTGTCTGGCGCTATCTCTGCATGTGGGCACGGTGCGCGGGGAGGCCGTGCTTGTCCACACGCAGCACATGCACACGCAGAACTGCACACGCACACACAGACCTGCACATGCACACGACCTGTACACGCATGCAGACCTGCACATGCACATAGACCTGCTCACACATGCAGACCTGCACACGCACACACCTGCTCACACATGCACACAGACCTGCACACACAGTCCTGCACATGCACATAGAGCTGCACACGCAGGCACACAGACCTGCTCACGCACACAGACCTGCTCACACATGCACACAGACCTGCACACACAGTCCTGCACATGCACATAGAGCTGCACACGCAGGCACACAGACCTGCACACGCATGCACACAGACCTGTACACGCATGCAGACCTGCACATGCACACAGACCTGCTCACACATGCACGTCCTGCACACAGACCACACGCACACGCTCACACACACCTGCTCACACCACCTGCACATGCAGACCTGCACACACACACCTGCACAGGCACACACATGCACACACATGCACACACAGTCCTGCACCTGCACACACACAGTCCTGACATGCACAGACTGCACACGCACACACACCTGCTCACGCATGCACACCTGCACATGCACACACAGACATGCACACACACATGCACATGACACACACACAGTCCTGCACACACACACACTGGACCTGCACACGCACACAGACCTACAGACCTGCCACACACACACCTGCACACAGACCTGCACACACAGTCCTGCACAGCACACACATGCACACAGACCTGCACACGCACACAGACCTGCCACATGCACAGACTCCTGCACAGGCACACACATGCACACAGACCTGCACACGCACACACACCTGCTCACACATGCACACCTGCACATGCACACACACGCACACACACGCAGACATAACACATGCACACAGGTGTGCACATGCATGCAGCATGCCTGCACATGCCAGCACCAGCTGCTGTCAGGTGGGGGAGGGTGCTGGGTGGGGGCACTGACCCTTTCTCGGGCTGCTGGTTGCACACTAAGCCCGGGCCTGAGCCAACCAGGCTGGCCACACACTGTGGAGATGGGCTGGGCCCCAGTTTTGGAGAAAGCGTGGAACTGTGCCTGCACCCCAGCCCTGGAGGTGCCCCCTCCCTGAGGTCCCGCACCGAGGACACCAGCTGTGTGGCCTGAGCGCTCACTGACTCAGGCGAGCTGCCGGCCTGCACTTTCATCTGATTTTATCTGCCCACCAGGCAGATGCCTCACTGTCTGTCAGTGCTTGGCGTCCACCTGCAAGGAGCATCCTCACTAAAGGTAAGCTAAGAGTAAAGGGCAGACCACGCAGACAACGCCAAACAGCACAGACTCGTAAGCGGACCGCGGAGCTGCTTGCTCGAAAGTGAAATATTCTGCTATAATGTATTTTCCCCACCAGTTCAACTTGCCACCGTTTCTTCTGGCCTGTGCAGAGCTGTGAGGTGCCCTCCCTGTGCCCCTGGAGTTGCCCTGGCTCCCTTTCTCTGCTGCCCTCATCCTTTACCCACCCACCCTTCCTGCTCCCATTGGGCCTGCCTCACATCCGTCTCTCGCACGTCTTCATGCCCATGGTCCCATCTCCATCCTGTCGTGACCTCACAGCGTACGGCGTCAGCCGGGAGCGTGAGAAGAAACACCGTGTGAACCTACTCCTGTATTTACCAGGTGAAGGTAGGAAAGATGTGTCCGCCATATGTTAAGAGAACCCACCCAACCCCATCAACAAAAGAGTTTCCTCAAAAATTTAACAAGCATGGGGGAGGAGTCCATGACGCTCTGGACGAATGGACAGGTGTCCCTTATTCGTGGACTGACTTAACACAATTAAGGGGAGACACTCCCGAACTGCAGTGCAGACTCCATGATCCTATCAAAATCACAGCTGGCTTCTTTGTAGAAATTTAAAGGCTGACCCTAAAATTCATACAGACGGAAAAAAAGAAAACTAGGTGTAAAGCTGGAGGTAGGAAGGAGACAGTAAAGCTTAGAGCAGAGTTAAGTGAAATGATGGACGGACTCAGTGAAACCAGAAGTTGGTTCTTTGAAGACACAATAGATTGACAAGCCTTTGGCTGGAATGGAAGAGAGAACACTGAAATGACTAAAATCAGAAATAAAAGTGGGGGGCCCTGGGTGGCTTAGTCGGTTAAGCGTCCGACTTTCGCTTGGGTCATGATCTCGCGGTTCGTGGGTTCGAGCCCGCGTCGGGCTCTGTGCTGACTGCCAGCTCAGAGCCTGGAGCCTGTTTCAGTCTGTGACTCCCTCTCTGACCCTCCTGCTCACGCTGTGTCTCTCTCTCTCCCTAGAAATAAATAAAAACATTTAAAAAAGTGGGGAGCCACCTGTGATGACATAAATAAAAAGGATTATGATACTAGGACAACTCATAGTAAGAAAGTAGGCAACCTAGATGAAATGGGTGAATTCATGAAATACACAAATTATTTCCAGAAGAAACAGAAAACCTAATCAGCCCATTAACAATAAGGACATTGAATCAGGAATCAAAAACCTCCCAACAAAGAAAAAGCAGGACCAGATGGCTTCACTGGTCAATTCTGCCAAACATTTAAAGAAAAATTAATGCCAGTTCTTCCCAAACTCTTCCAAAAGTTGAAGAGGTGGGAACACTTTCTAGCTCGTCCTATGAGGCCAGCACAACCTGATACGGAAGCCAAGTCAACGCATCATGAGGAAGATTACAGACCAATACTCTTTAGAGACATAGATGCAAACATCCTCAACAAAACATGAGCAAACCAACCCGGCAGCCTATTTACAGTATTATATGCCGTGACCAGGTGGGGTTTATCCGGGAATGCAAAAGTGGTTCAACACAGAAAAATCACTACATCACAACGGAGTAACGGGAAGGTCGAAAAGAAAACCTGTGATTGGGGCGCCTGGGTGGCTTAGTCGGTTGAGCGTCTGACTTTCGCTTAGGTCATGGTCTCGCGGTTCGTGGGTTCGAGCCGCGTCGGGCTCTGTGTTGACTGCCAGCTAAGAGCTGGAGCCTGCTTCAGATTCTGTATCTCCCTCTCTCTCTGACCCTCCTGCTCATGCTATCTCTCTCTCTCTCTCTCTCTAGAAATAAAATAAAAATATTAAAAAAAAAAAAAAAAAAGAAAATCTGTGACCAACACAAGTGACGCAGAAAAGGGGATTTGGTAAAATCACATGACCTCTTTCAGAAAACTGGGAACGCAAGGGAATTTCCTCAGCATGACAAAAGCGTTTATGGAAAGCCCGCAGCTCATATATATTCGGTGGTGAAAGACTGAAAGCGCCCTGAGTCAGCACAACACAAGGGGTGTTCAAAACTGAACAGGGTAGTTCTCACCAGAGCAATTAGATAAGAAAAAGAAATAAGAGACACCCAAATAAGAAAAGGAGATGTATCTATCTCTATTTGCAGATGACAGGTTTCCATATAGAGAAAACCTCAGAGAATCCAGAAGGAAGCTATTTGAGCTAATAAACACATTCAGCAAAGTTGCAGGTTACATGATCAAAACATAAAAATCAGTTGTGTTTCTACATCCCAGCCAGGAACAACCCAAGAGTGAAAGAAGGAGACCAATCCCATTGACAATAATGTCTTCGAGAATAAAAGAGTCAGGACCACATTTCACCAAGGAGGTGAGACACTTCTATCTCGAAAACTAGGCAACATCACTGAAAGAAATTAAGGACTTGGATAACTGGAAAAGCATCCCATGTTTACGGACTAGATGACTTTCAGTACTACCCAAAGTCACCTACAGACTCAACATGAGGCCGAGCAAAGTTCCTGCTGGCTTTTTTTGCAGAAGTGCAAGAAACCTGTCCTCAAATTCACATGGAGATACAGCAGGTCCCAAACAACCAAAACGATTTGCAAAGGAGGAAGGAAGTTGGAGGGCTCAAAGGTCCTGTTCCAAAACTTACTACAAAGTTACGGTAACGAAAACAGTATGGCGCTATCCCAGGGATATATATGTATATATATATAGGCCCCTGGAATAGAATTGAGCGTCCAGACATGAACCGATACATCTGTGGCCAGTTCAGTTCTGGTAAGAGCGCCAACATCGTTAAAAGAAGAGCCCCTTTTATAAATGATGCCGGGATAACCCAGTATCCACGTGCAAAAGAACAAAGCTACAGGGGCGCCTGGGTGGCTTAGCCGGTTAAGCGTCCGACTTTCGCTTGGGTCATGATCTCGCGGTTCGTGGGTTCGAGCCCCGCGTCGGCTCTGTGCTGACTGCCAGCTCAGAGCCTGGAGCCTGTTTCAGTCTGTGACTCCCTCTCTCTCTGACCCTCCCCTGCTCACGCTGTCTCTCTCTCTCCTAGAAATAAATAAAACATTTAAAAAAAAAAAAAAAAAAGAACAAAGCTACAGCCCTTATACTATATGCAAAAATGAACTCAAAATGGGTCAGAGAACTAAAAATAAGGGATAAGAGTATACAACTCTTTGAAGAGGACATCCGGATGTTTCCTTGGTCATGTGGATTAGAAGTGGTTTATAGACATGCCATCCAAGCTATGGGGAAAAGAAAAAGACAAAATGGATTTCAGAAAATTAAAAACTTTTGTGCTTTAAAGCAAGCTACTAGGAGAGTGAAAAAACAACCCATAGAATTGGGAGAGTTTCTTGCAAATATGCACCTGATAAGGAAATTATATGCAGAGTGTATAAAGAACACTTGCATCTCAATTATTAAAAAGGCAAACAACAGCCAAATAAAAATGGGCAAAGGAGCCAAACAGATATTTTTCTAAAGAAGATACATGAATGGGGGGCGCCTGGGTGGCTCAGTTGGTTAAGCGTCTGACTTTGGCTCAGGTCAGGATCTCACGGTTCGTGGGTTTGAGCCCCGTGTCGGGCTCTGTGCTGACAGCTCAGAGGCTGGAGCCTGATTTGGATTCTGTGTCTCCCTCTCTCTCTGTTCATTCCTTGCTTGTGGTCAGTCTTTCTCTCAAAGTAAACACACATTAAAAAACAAAAGAAGATACATAAATGGCCATTAAGTATGTGAAAAGATGCTCAACGTCGTTAGCCATCAGGGAAACGCAGAGCGATACCCCTTCCACACACCGGGACGTCTGTAATCAAGACGGACGGGGACAAGGTTTGGAAGCACACAGGAAAGTCAAATCCCGTACGTCGCTGGAGAGGGGAGGACGCGAGACGGTCCAGTTGCTTTGGAAAACGGTCTGGCAGTTCCTTACACGATTAAACAGTTACCACGCGATCCAGGGATTCAACTCCCAGGCACACGCCCGAGAGATGGAAGCCTGCGTCCACACAGAATCTTGTGGGCGTCTCTTCTCAGCAGCGCTGTTCACAACAGCCCCAAAGTGCAAACAACCCACATGTCTGTCACCTGATGGGTAAACGAAGGGGCCGTACGCATTCAGGGGAACGCTACGGGCAACAGAAAGCAAGTACTGAAACGCGAGCCCGTTCCAGTGAGGCGTCCGGCACGGGCAGGCCCTTAGGGACAGACAGCAGGTTGTGCTGGCCAGGGGCTGGCGCAGGGAGGACAGGGAGTCCCCGCTAAGGGTGTGAGGGGTACGGACGCTCCAGGTGGATGGCAGGGATGGTCGCTGAAAACCACAGGTGGATGGGTGACGTGTACAATGTGCGCCACATCCCCACGAAGCGTATACACATGAACAAATACCGACGATGGCAGGAGACATGAAAACACAAAGTTGAATATATTCAAACTTCAATTTACAAAGTGTTCCTCACGTGTTTTAGAATCCAGCAAATGACCGTTTAGTGGATCTAGGGAAGCACTACGCTTGGTGGCTTGCTTCTTAGTGACACGTGTGGTTGAAGCCGTCGGGCTCAGAGGCAAACTCGGGGCTCAGTGCAAAGGTCTGGAGCACGTTCACACACATCCTCTTTGTCCCCCGACTTTGCCTTCCTGATCGTGTGTTGTGATCAGACTTGTGTTCCATCGGGACGTTTTACGTGGTTTGGTGATTCGCCGTCCCACCTTGTTACAAAATTGGACAAGGTTCGAGTCCATCCATAAACCGATGAAGGTGGTTCAAGTTGTGCAGCGAATGGCTGCAGCTCTTCGGCCCCCTGCCCGGGGCCTGGGGGGTGGGGAGCGTCAGGGCCACCTGGCCGGGACCCCGCACCCTTCAGAGTCCTCCACGCGGGCACCTGCCCTGGGACGCTCACGCTCCTCACATAGCGAGGCTCTGCCTTTACCCACCAAGGTTCCGAGGTCTTGAGATGCAGGCTTCACCCGAGTCGCCCGGGGTGCATTTCAAGGGCAAATTCCTGGGCACGGTCCCGGGCGTGGTGAGACTTCATCTCAGGATGTGGGTCATCAACCCGCGGTGGCCCTCGGGCTCGTGCTCCTCACTGGTGATTTGTCACGTGTGGCGTCGTGCTGTCTCGCCAGCCTCCCGTCTCCCCGAGTCACTCTCCGCAGTTAGCAGAGTCCCTGCGGCCACCGTGCATCCCCCCTGGGGTCTGGCACCCGGTGACTATGTAAGCGAGCGACACCTGACCACACGCCCTGAGCACTTGGGTCCCCCGGGGTGGGAGCCGCTGGCGCCTCTCGCCGGGTGCCGGGCTCGCTGCGTCCTGCACGTTCGTTCCCAGCCTGCCCGTGCTCGGAAGTGACTCCTCGTATTTGCAAGCGCTCTGAGCCCCTTTGAAGGACAGGTTCTGCAGGAAAGGCCTGGCCGCGTGCAAGCCGCGAGGCGCCGGCTGAGGTGAGCGGCAGGCACCCCGCTGAAGCACTTCCCGTCGCCTCCTGGGCTCTTCTTCTTCAGATGTCCTTTATAAACTCCTGCTGTTGTAACCTCAGGCCCCCGTGGAAGAAACCGTCCTCATCTGCGCAGTTTCACTCCAGTTTCAAAAGCGCGACTGTGTTCCGCGTTCCCGAGGTGTGTTTGGAGGCGAGACCAGGCCAAGTGTTGCTGAGGCGCGTCGGGGGCTGGGGGGCGGGGTGCACGGATCGCAGGAAGAAGTTCGGGGCGCGCTGCAGAGATGCGAGCTAATCCGCACATATTTGGGGTGGATTTTGAAGGAGACAAAAGGAAGAGACACTTGGGGGTGAACGGCAGGCAGGAGGCAGGGAAGGGTGACAGGGAGGGACAGGGAGACAGGGCAGCAGAGGGAGGGAGCGGCCGCGGGGGCCCGCAGAGTGCACCGCGGGCAGCGGTGACGCCCCGGGCTGCCCAGGAGCCCCTGCAGCCACCTGTGCTCCCGCCGCCTGGGGTCCCGCCCGCCGCCTGGGGTCCCGCCCGCAGCCCAACCTCCCCCACACCCGGCTTTGAGCTGTGGCTAGTGAGGCCACGGTGCCTGAGTCCCGGCCACGGCGAACCCCTCTTTCCGCCACTACCCTTGTGTCCCCGGCTCGGTGTCTCTGAGCTCAGCCGCCTGGCCGGCTGGGACCCTCCGCAGGGCCCTCTCCTCCCCCGGCCCCTGGGGGCGCTCCTGGACTCTCCCACAGAACTCAGTCTGTGGATGGAATGTTTCAGCTGCGCCCTTCCACCCACTCCCCTCCCTCCCCCTCCCCCACCCGTCCTCACACCTGCAAGCCATGCCCTCAGTGTCTGCGGTGCACCGTGCTTGGCGTCAGGAGTCGGGGAAGGAAGTGGGTGGACAGGCCCTGCTCTGAAGAGGCAAGGTCTGAAATGTGTGGTCTCGTAGGAGAAACCAGCACGGGGGCAAATCACGGGGCAGAGCGCGTTCTGTGCGCAGAGAGGTGTGTACAGTGCAGGTGAGTGTCCCAGGTGAGAGAGATGGACGGCAGGCCCGGAGGTGATGCTGGGGCTGGGGGAGGGTGGAGGCAAGAGGTGATGCAGGGGTGAGGGGTACAGGCAGGCAGATGTTGATGCAGGGGTGAGGAGGGTGGGGGGAAGGGAGTGATGCAGGGTGAGGGATGGGGTTGGGTAGAGGTGATGTAGGGGGTGAGGGGGACAGGCAGGCACGAGGTGATGCAGGGGTGAGGGGGATGGGGCTGGGTAGGAGGTGATGCAGGGGTGAGGGTGACGGGGCGGGCAGGAAGGTGATGCAGGGGTGAGGGGGATGGGTCAGGCAGGTGGTGATGCAGGGGTGCAGGGGATGAGGTCGGGCAGAAGGTAATGCAAGGGTGAGGGGACAGGGCGCAGGTCCGGAGGTGATGCAGGGGTGAGGGATGGGGTCAGGCATGAGGTTATGCAGCGGTGAAGGGGGATGGGGTCGGGAAGGAGGTGATGCAGGGGTGAGGAGGACGGGAGGGCAGGAGGTGATGCAGGGGTGAGTGGGACGGGCGGGCAGGAGGTGATGCAGGGTGCGGGGACGGGCTGGCTGGAGGTGATACAGGGGTGAGGGGACGGGCCAGCAGGAGGTGATGCGGGGGTGAGGGGATGGGCGGGCAGGAGGTGATACAGGGGTGAGGGACGGGCCAGCAGGAGGTGATGCAGGGTGAGGGGACGGGCGGGCAGGTGGTGATACAGGGGTGAGGGGACGGGCCAGCAGGAGGTGATGCAGGGGTGAGGGGACGGGCCAGCAGGAGGTGATGCAGGGGTGAGGGGACGGGCCAGGCAGGAGGCGATGCAGGGGTGCGGGGGCGGGCTGGCTGGAGGCGATACAGGGGTGAGGGGACGGGCCAGCAGGAGCGTGCAGGGGTGAGGGGCGGGCCGGGCAGGAGGTGATGCAGGGGTGCGGGGACGGGCGGGCAGGGTGATACAGGGGTGAGGGGACGGGCCAGCAGGAGGTGATGCAGGGGTGAGGGGGACGGGCCAGCAGCAGGGGTGAGGCGGGCCAGGCAGGAGGCGATGCAGGGGTGCCGGGACGGGCTGGCTGGAGGCGATACAGGGGTGAGGGACGGGCGGGCAGGAGGTGATGCAGGGGTGCGGGGACGGGCGGGCAGGTGGTGATGCAGGGGTGAGGGACGGGCCAGCAGGAGGTGATGCAGGGGTGAGGGGACGGGCCAGCAGGAGGTGATGCAGGGGTGAGGGACGGGCCAGCAGGAGGCGATGCAGGGGGTGAGGAGGACGGGAGGGCAGGAGGTGATGCAGGGGTGAGTGGGACGGGCGGGCAGGAGGTGATGCAGGGGTGAGGGGGACGGGCGGGCAGGAGGTGATGCAGGGGTGAGGGGACGGGCCAGCAGGAGGCGATGCGGGGGCGAGGGGATGCGGGCAGCTGGGAGGTGCCGCCCGGCCGCCCGCCACCTCGGTGTGTGCAGAGGTGGAGCATTTTCGGCACCCCTGCCCCTCGACGCTGTGACTGCCTCGCTGCGGAGACGAAAACAAGAGTTTTGTAGCGTCACGTCGGGCCGAGCGTCGGCGGCACAGCTTACAAACGGCCCCGCATTTGCTGGGGTAAAACCACACGTGCGGAAACCCTTCTACCCGCGTCTCTGGGCAGAGCCTGAGGCGACGCGCGTGCCCGGCGGGCACAGCGCCCTGACGCGGGGACCGAGCTCGCGCCATTACCCTGCGGTCCTTCAGGGCCGTGTGCAGGGGGGGTTCGCTGCACCCCCTTCCCAGGGCATTCGAAGCCCACACGCTGAGAGGCGGTGCGGGCACCGCCGGGGACGCGGGCCCTGCAGGCAGAGGCGGGGCCGCGGCGCACACGCAGGGGGGCGCAGGGCCGAGGACGGCGTCCGCGCGGGTCCCAGTCTCGACAGCCGACGCACCGCGGCACAGCCGGCGAACGCACGCGAAGCCGGGCCCCCGCCCTCCGCGCCCTCTCGCTGCGAGGAAGCTCTCGCGCGGCGCGTCTGCGCTGGATCGCACCTAACGGCCGAGTGGCTTCTCGCGTCCGCCGAGAAACAGCTTCGAGGCCCGTCGTCAGTCTGTCGCCGTCAGTCTGTCGCTCACACACGACGGCCCCAAAGCACCGAGGGAGACGGTGCATCCCCGTCATTCGAGAAGCCAACGTCACTGCTGGCACTTTCCGTCCTACAACACCTGCCTTGTGAAACACACAGTTAGCTCCCCAAAAGCGGTTGTAATTTTTCCCCAAATCCCTTTCTCCCAAATTTGCTTTGATGCAAATCAGAGAGGCTCCTTGATTTGAATCAGCACGTCTTTGTCTCTTACGTTCTCCACAGGTTCGCTCTGACAGGAGCTTCTAACCTGTCGCAAGCTTCTGTTGCCGATTCTCAAACACATACCTCAGAGTGGGGTAGAATGGGTGTTTTAAAATGTTTGCTTTTGGATAAGTGTTTCCTGTGCAAATGTAATTTTCAAATAGGAATGTACAGTAATTTTTAAAGTAGTATCAATGATGATTTTCCCATTTCATAAACTTGAGGTTCAATGAAAATTAAATTAATTTTAATATTTTATGAGACAGAAACCCATAGTTCATCCTTTTACAAACATTTTAATTTATACGTTTTATATATTTATTTATATGTATCTACATATTTATATATTTGAGAGGGAAAGAGAGAGAAAGAGAGCACAAGTGGGTGAGAGAGAGAGAGAGAGAGAGAGAATCCCAACCAGACTCCAAGCTCAGCGTGGAGCCCGACATGAGGCTCGATCCCACGAACTGTGAGATCATGATCTGTGCTGAAATCAAGAGTCAGATGCTCCACTAGCTGAGCCACCCCGGCACCCCAACATTTTAATTTAAAATCCATGCTACCGGGCGTCTGGGTGGCTCAGTCCCTTGAGCGTCCAGCTTTGGCTCGGGTCATGATCATGTGGTTCATGGGTTCAAGCCCCACGTCAGGCTCTGCTGACAGCTCAGAGCCTGGAGCCTGCTTTAAATTCTGTGTGTGTGTCTCTCTCTCCCCCTCCCCCGCTTGCACTCTCTGTCTCTCAAAAATAGACAAACATTAAAAAAACCCAAAAATGAATTTAAAAAAATCCACGTTGTCCACCAGGCAGTAGACAGGCAGCTCTTGTGACCAACAGCACGTGGAAATTTAGGGGCAATATATTCTCTCCCTAAATCAAATGATGGCCCGGGTAGTACGAGTAGGGATTTACGGTGTATGTCATCTTTTCCTGCTGTCAGCGACAAAGCCCTGAGGATTTTCTAGCAGGGAAATTTCCTCGGGGACGGCGTCTCATTTGGGAACGTGTGGGCCCGGCCTGGGGCCTCACGACCCACCTGGAGACCATCTCAGTGCTCTGAGTGTCATTCCCGTCCCCCTAGCGGAAAGATCGATTTTGGGTTAGATTCCTTGAACATTTTCAAAATATCTGAACAGAAGTTCACCTTCTCGTAACTTCCTTCATTACAAATCAGAGACAGAAGGCGTTTTCACAGACCAGCCTCTCCTTTCTACTCCTTAAAAACCATTTTTTGGGGGCGCCTGGGTGGCTTAGTCGGTTAAGCGTCCGACTTTCGCTTAGGTCATGATCTCGCGGTTCGTGGGTTCGGGCCCTGCGTCGGGCTCTGTGCTGACTGCCAGCTCAGAGCCTGGAGCCTGTTTCAGTCTGTGACTCCCTCTCTCTCTGACCCTCCCCTGCTCATGCTGTCTCTCTCTCTCTCCTAGAAATAAATAAAACATTTAAAAAAACAAACAGAAAAACCCCCATTTTTTGGGGGGCAACTGGGAGGCTCATGCATCCGACTTTGGCTCAGGTCATGGTCTCCTGGCTGTTCGGGGCCGACAGTTCAGAGCCTGGAGCTGCTTCAGAGTCCGTGTCTCCCTGTCTCTGCCCCTCCCCCGCTCTCGCTCTCTCTCAAAAATAAATTTTTTTTTAAATATTTTTATTTTATTTCTGAGAGGGAGAGAGACAGCGTGAGCAGGGGAGGGTCAGAGAGAGAGGGAGCCACAGACTGAAACAGGCTCCAGGCTCCGAGCTGGCAGTCAGCACAGAGCCCGACGCGGGGCTCGAACCCATGAACCGCGAGATCATGACCTAAGCGAAAGTCGGACGCTTAACCGACTAAACCACCCAGGCGCCCCTCAAAAATCAATTTTAAAAAACCCCTTAAATTGAAGTCAAAATATTTCTGCACATTTCTTTGAACCAAACAGGTATATTAAGAATCAACATAGGCTGTTAGTTAAGACGTGGTAACGCGTGAATCCCTTACTACCTGAGGGCTCATAAATGAGTGTGACCTTCTGAGAAGTCGGTCAGGCCGAGTCTCAGAAGACACAGAAGTCTTGTGCCTGTAGCCAGGTACTCAGGGGTTCGGTGTTCTACATAGAGAACGGTCTTGAATGCAGAAACCACTCTGGCGCGAGGACGTTTCTGGTAGTGTTGGAAAGCCAGCCTCCTCTTTGCTTGTTTGTCTATACGCGGCCATGTTCCGGTAAGGATTAGCTTGGCTTTATAAGGACACACGAGAAAGTACGGTGAATTACACACTAAATATAAGTGTGGGGGCAAAGCGCAGACTGCCCCAAAGAGGGGCCACTTCGGCACGACTTCATCGTGAGTTAAAAGCCACAAACCGCCAGCACATTCGGGAAAAGCCTTTGCCTGGGGTCCACTGCCCAGGCGCAGCCGGGAAGGAGCCGAGACAGGAGGGCTTGACACAGACGGCGCTCCCTAAGGGCCTCTCTGCACAGCAGGCGGCCTTGCGGCTCGCAGGAGCCTCAGCCCTGCGGCCCAGGGTGCCGCGTGTGTCACGTCTGTGCAATTTGGAACTCAGGTCGTCCGTGTCTGTGCGGATCCCCCCGTGTGGCTGTTACACTTGATTTTCTCCTGGAAATCCGTCTCCTGGCCGTACGGTTCTTGGCCGGCTAGAAGGACCCAGGGAGGGACAGGGAGGTCCGGCCCCATGAGACCCCCGCGAATGAGCCACAGGTGGATCTCACGCCCACGCAAGGAGAGGAACAAACCTGAGGTGTCCGCACGCTCAGGACACACGCGTTGGCCAGAACGGTGCAATTTCCAAATCAAAAGCGAATCTCCCGCTGTCTCCTTAGAGCATATCTTTTTCTAGCTGTATGGAGACACCACGGACAAATCCCACTGCTTAAGTTTAGGGTTTCCCACGCGATCTGGTAAGACGAAAAGAATCTCACAGACGCAAAAATACAAATGATTAACAAGTTTTAACCTCACAAGCAACTTTAGCCACCAAACTATATGAATAAAATCTCTTTCACGAGTATAAATCCAGAAACAAAACAAATGAGCAAAGGAAAGAGAGAGAGAGGCAAAGCATACGCGGACTCCTGAACCGGAGGACGCACGGCGGTCGCCCGAGGCGGGAGCGGGCGGGGACGCAGGGGTGCGGTGAGCGACGCACCTGCGAGGGGCTCCGGCCGGCGCGCTGCACGCCGGGACTCGTCCTACCCAGCGTGGTAACGAACCGGAACGTAAGTGAAAACTTCATTACAGAGGAAGTAGATGCTTCACCAAGAAATTTATCCAAGAAAAGATACATCCAAGAAAGGAGGACGCGTCTCCTCGACATCACCAGGTCGAGAGCATTAGAATAGACACGCACACCTGCGCACACACCCTCACGCTACACACACTCCCGTACTGCACACCACACACACGCACACACACACACACACCCTACACACACTCCTATGCTGTACACCACACACATGCACACACACCCTCACGCTACACACACTCCTATGCTGTACACCACACACCTGCACACACACCCTTACCCTACACACACTCCCGTACTGCACACCACACACACACATACATCCCTCACCCTACACACACTCCCGAACCGCACACCACACACACGAACACACACCTGCACACACCCCTCACCCTACACACACTCCCGAACCGCACACCACACACACACACACATCCTCACCTGCACACACTCACATACTGCACACCACACACACGCACACACACCCTCATGCTACACACACTCCGTGCTGCACACCACACACACACACACACACACTACACACACCTCACCCTACACACACTCCCATACTGCACACCACACACCTGCACACACACCCTCATCCTGCACACACTCCCATGCTGTACACCACACACATGCACACACACACACTTGGACACACACCTTCACCCTACACACACTCCCATACTGCACACCACACACACAGACACACACACTCTCACCCTACACATACTCCCATACTGTGCACCTCTCTCTCTCGTAATCTCAGTATTTAACAGGTGCATAATACTTAACCAACTTTTACCAAATGTTCACTTTTTTGGGGAGAGGAGTTATGTTGCTTCCAAAAATAAACTTTAAAAAACTAAAGAAAAAGAGTTTCAGCAGACTGAGGACACACTGAGATCGTAGAACACATTTGGGACTTCATGTCTTCTCAACATTTACTAAACACAAAAAATGGGGGAGCACCTGGGTGGCTCGGTGGAGCATCTGACTCTTCATTTCGGCTCAGCTCATGATCTCATGGTTTGTAAGACTGAGCCCCGTCTTGGGCTCCTGACTCTGCTTAAGACTTTCTCTCTCTGTCCCTCTGCCCCTCCCCCTGCTCGCTGGTGCTCGCTCTCTCGCTCTCTCTCTCAAAAACAAAAATAATAATTGGAATAAACTTCCCAGGGAAATACGTTGGGAAACAAATGGAATGTTTATCCCTAACCACCTATATTTGGAATCCAATGATGCCCTTCCGAGTGGGGAGTTTTCTACCACCAGGATCCCAGGCCCGGCGGGTGGGCAGGGAGGAGAGGCCCCTCCTCTGAATGCTCCCCGAGCTGCCCAGGGAGGGACACTTGTGCTGGGGTGACACCATCATTAACAAGGGCCATGGCAGTTTCCTAACCGGACAGCCGGCTGTTGGACATGCCTCCTGTCTGCTCAGGGTGCAAGTATTTGCCGACTTTTTCATGGAAGCTCGTCTGGATGCGATCAAATGCCCGGTGCTCCCACGCCGGCTGGGATGTGCCTGGGCCCCCACCTTGCTTGTGAGATGCTTGGGGACTTGCACTGCACATTTCGGGTAAAAAATGTTGGATTCAGTACTTCTTGGAAATGCAAATTTATCTCAGCATTGGCTGAATACCTTGGGCTCTAAACTGACAGTTTCTTCCAAAGCCTGGGGTCCCTGTCACTGCCCACCACTGAGAAAGCCGACGAAGTGGAGAACAGAATAACAGAATAACAGAAACAATTTTCTGCTATCAAAATTTTATGAGAGCCAGGAAAGTTAAGTCACATGAACACTGGAGGACATGGTGGGAATGAGAGTGTGTGAAGCCTCTTACTTTTGCTTTAACTGCAGTATTTACTAGCCTGGAAGTCACCTAAGAAATGTTTAGGTTCCTGTTTGCCTACTTCTTTTTTTTAATTGTTGATTTATTCTTGAGAGACAGAGAGAGCACAAGCAGGGGAGGGGCAGAGAGAGAGGGAGACACAGGATCCGAAGCAGCTGCAGGCTCTGAGCTGTCGGCACAGAGCCCGACGCGGGGCTCGAACTCGGGAACAGCGAAATCATGACCTGGGTGGAAGTCGGCCGCCTAACTGACTGGGCGCCTGGTCCTTCTTAAAGGGAGGCTACTCCTGCGCTCTTCCTGGAGCTGAGACCTCAGGCCACGCCTCTCCTGGTTCTCTGCCCCTTTCTGCGCTGCCTCCTCCCTCTGGCGGGAGGCCTTGCTTGTCTCCCTTGCTCTCAGACCCTGTGGGGCTCCCTGCTGCCCAGAGCGCAAAGGAGCACCTGCCCCCACAAGGGAGTCTGGGCATGATCCGCCATCTTCCGGAAGGTTCCTTCCCGCCCCCCGGCTCAGTCAGCTCCCACTGCCCTTGCCATCTCCGATGGCTGCTGCGCGGCTGACCCGCACAACTCGGCCTCCTCAGAAAGGCTGCGGGGCTCCGCACGCCTCGCACTCTGGTGGCTCGGGGTGATTCCTTTCGCTGCAGACTTTTGGGAGAAACCAAGCGTCAAGGACGCAGGCGCCAGGACCAGGGCCAGGACCACTCAGCGGCCACAATTTGCTTGGACTGAGGTACTTGTCGGATCCATACTGGTCACTCCTGTTAGACTATGGCCCCTCAGGACAAGGGTACCTGTGACAGTTCTCTCCTTTCCAGACCCAGCCAGGCCAGCCCACACCTCTGCCCACCGGGCTTTGCCCCCGGGACTGCAACGACAGCCCACGGCCACATCCCTAGGGGACCCCCGCCCCCAAAGTGCCGGCCTGAGAAAGTCCAGCTTCAAAACCCGCCCGCGTGTCCGGTAGCGCCTGGGGACGCCTGTCTCCCGGGCTTGCTGGCAGGAGCCTCAAGGCCCGGGGCCCCTCAGCGGACCCAGCTGGGTGCACCCATCCCTGCCCTCGCTGCTCTGTCCGGACCCCACCCACCGCGGCTGAGTGCCGGCAGGAAGGAGGAGACGCTCGTCATCCCCCCGCAGGCTCTTTGCTGACAAAAGTTCTCACGCACGAACCCGGCTGTGGGGTTGGGTGTGTGGTGAAAGTGCGGCGGAGGGGAAGGCGTTGCAGAGCAGGGAGCGGCAGCAGGCCGTGGGGAGCAGCGGAGGGGAGGCGCGGAGGGGAGGGGAGGCTGGGGAGGGGAGGGGAGGCGGGGGAGGGGAGGGAGGCGCCGGGAGGGAGGGGGAGGCGCCGGGAGGGAGGCGCGGGGAGGGGAGGCGCGGGGAGGGGAGGCGCGGAGGGGAGGCGCGGGAGGGAGGGGAGAGGCGCGGAGGAGGCGAGGCGCGGGGAGGGAGGCGCGGGAGTGGGAGGGAGGCGGGGGGAGGGGGAGGCGCGGAGGGAGGGGGAGGCGGGGGGGGAGGGGGAGGCGCCGGGAGGAGGGAGGCGCGGGGGAGGGGAGGCGGGGGGAGGAGGCGGGGGGAGGGGAGGCGCCGGGGGGGCGGAGGGGAGGCGCGGGCGGGAGGGGAGGCGCGGGGGGGCGGGCGCCATTGTCTTGCCTCTCTTGGGCGCCTGAGGACACTGGGAACCACTTCCTCGCCCCTGTGCACATGGCGTGGACCCAGCGGTGCCCGAGCCCCCCGCCCGGTAAAGAGGTGGCCGCGAGGAGGCGGTGCGGGTGGTGCCCCTCGTGCCAGGCTGGGCGGACCGTCCCTGCCGCGGGCCTGCGGTCACAGCTCACTCTGCCTTGTGCGTGGGCTCTGAGGGCAGCGTCCTGACGCCGCCACACCGGGAAACGGACCTCCGTCCCCAAGGTGAGGACCACGGCCGGACGCAGTCACGGGAGGGCGGGGCTGTTTCCCCCCTGAGCGTCTGCGGGCTCACGGACCGCGGCGTCCCTGGCGCGGGAGCTGGGCTCTCCCGCTTCTCTGGGCCGCGCGAGCCCTGGTCTAGGGGCCATGCTCCCTATTCACAAGTGACAGTCACTTCAGTTGTGAAGTCGGTCAGTGCACTCACCGGATTTGTCTCACACCCCTGTTGTGTGCAAGAACTGCTCAGCGGAGGGGTGGGCCCCCAGGGGGCTTATCTTTCCCGCCACAGACGGGGTGCGGGAAGGGGGCGTGCAGGAAGCCTCGGTGTTAGCGCCAAATCCAATAGAAGTAAAAGACCGGGGTCCCTAGCAGAACCCAGACCACCCAGGCCGCGCCCTGCACACCTGCGGGCCTCGGAATTTGGAGCAGAGTCTGAACAAAATTCGGATTCTGCCCTGGGCTTGTGCGGAGCTGGGTTGGTACTGATGCGGCCTCCTGTTTCCTGGATGGCGGTGGTCTGCGGTGCAATTCGCAGGATGGCCCAAGACCCCCCGGGACTATGGGGCACATGGGGCGCACACCCCAGCTCTGTTGTGAGGCAAGGAAAGGCAGGGGAGGGCGGACGCCGGCTGCGGGCCAGTGCCGGCCACAGGCAGGCAGGGCATCTGGAGCCCGTCCCTGCGGGGCTCCCGGCTCTCTCCACGCGTGGACAGCGGGAGAAGCAGGTGCTAGTTCAGATGTCTGCTGCAGGATTACGTCTCAGGGCCACAGCCTCTGGGCACAGAGAGAGACAGGTGACCCTGGATGCACAGCCCCTCCCCCAACTTATTTTACGTAAGGAAGGTCGTCTGCAAGGGCATCCTGCTGGACTCTGGCCCGGCCGGACTGCTCTTCGGCCAGGGCCCTTTGCACCCTACCCCCTGCCACCCAGTCTGGAGTCCGGTGGTCGTAGCGAAGACCCGATGAAAGAAGGCAAGGCCGACCCCTCTTTAGTACGCATGACTGTCCCCTAATCTTTGTCCTAGGATTTGGGTCATTGTATTTCCTCGCACGAGACAACCAGGAAGAATGCGTGGCATTGTTCACGAGCCAACCTCATTTATCTGCTCGGAAAACACTCGGTGCCACAGAATTTGAAAGTGTTTTGAGTTAGCGTCCAAAAAGTAATTTCCAACGAAGTCATTTCCAACTCCTAATTCTGCTTGCTCGCTTTTCTTCTCCTTTCTTCTAAAACAGAAGCGTCTGCGTTAAGCCCCTGCGTTTCTCTGGCTACACACCAAACGCTACCTGTAATCCTAATGGAGCCACGCTAGGAAGGCACTGCTGTCCCCACTGCCCTGGTGACAAAGCTGAGGCATAAAGGGATAGATAAGAGACTTGCTGATGGCCGCGTGGCCGTTAAGTCACGGGCACAAACCGTTACCCGAGGTCTGTGGCTCCGGCTTTGATACGACCTCTTGGCACCCGGCATGAGACCCACAGATATTTACCAATGGAACAAATGGTAGGTCCCCAAGCGGTAACCGCCGTGATGTCCGATCTGCTCCCCGCCTGCCTTGGAGCCCGCCAGCCGAGCGTGGCCAGCTTTCCTGTGCGGGCAGGGATCTGGCTCTGGGGGGACCAGGCACACTGAGGAGGATTGTGGAACACAGTCTCATGGAAGAGGAGACCGGCCGTCCCTGGAGATCCTGTGCCGCGGAAACACGTGAGGGCACGGCAGGGGGCTTGCAGCCCGGCCACGTGGGCGCCCACGACGGTGGGCGTTGTTCTGGGGAAGGCTCCACCTGAGCGATTGCTGTGTGGGTTAGAGCATGGCTCCCTGAGTCCTGTGACACCCCTGCACTGTGTCTGCATTGTCCCCGCGTCCCGCCTCTGCCAGGGACCCCCCGCAGCCCCCGCTGGGGTCCCTACTGCCGGTGGCCGCCGCGCCCCAGCCATGGCGGCATCACGGCCGGCTTCCTCTCCCCAAAGCACGGCTCCGATAATGCCCCTCCTTCAAAGGAGAACAAACCAACTCTGACGTCTCTGAATTGCTTCAGTGTCAAAGCCCCTCTCCAGGCAGGCAAAGCCCTTCGGAATCTGACCTCAAGGACTTGCCTCTGTATTTCTGGGGCTCCTTCCGTTCAGCCTGCTCCCCACGCCTCCCCGGCGGGGCCCCGAGTGCTGACCGCTGGCGGTGCCGGCGGTCGGGCTTGTGTTGCAGAGTCTTCTCTATACCTGGTCCCCACCGGCCCCAGGTCTGAGTGTCCGCGTCCTTCCTTCTGTCGGTCTCCTGCGGACGCTGGGGCAAATAATGGCAGATGCAGGCGCTTATGAGAACGGCACTCATCAGACTTCTGGTTCCTGGCCAGGCTGGCGAGGAGGCTGGAGGTGCCGACTCCACCTTCACGACAAGTAACGGGCTGAGCGAACTGGAAGTCCTCAGCTCTGCAGACACCGCAGAGGGCCGGGCGCACGGGGCGAGCCGCGGCTCCCCGAACTGCACGCAGACGGGGGGAGACAGAATCACAGCCGAGCCGAGCAGAAACCAGTGCCCAAGGGGAAAGCCTGAGCTGTTGGTGGGAAATTACTGGAGGCTCCGTGGGAAGGAGTCTGAGGAGGAAGAATCCGGGGGGGCCGCTGTCGGGAACCCCACACTTCGGTGAGTCACACCTACAGGAGCCTCACCAGGCTCTCGTGGCGAAGCCTGGAGACAGGTCCCCTGTGAGTCCGGCTGGGGAGAGGCCATTCCGAAATGCTGCAGACGCCTCCCTCAGGGGAAACGAGTCACCCAGAGCTAACTCACTGGGGTTTTATCAGAGCCTGACTGACCTGGCGGGGGCGGGGGGGGGTACCGACTCCAGCCCCTGCCAGCAGCTCTGTCCCCCCGAAGTGTGGGAACAGAGGCAGTGTGAGGTCACAGCTAAGGGCACAGGCTCACTGGAGCCCGAGACCTCATCACAGGACCACAGAATGCCTCCCCTCCCCCCAGCGAGGGGCGCCTGCGTATTAGGGACAAAACCCAGGCACCAGAGGACATTTTAGTCTCTGACGCCTGTAGCTTCAGCAAACAGCAAACACGGCCCAACTGCCATCAAGAAAAATATGAAAACTCACACTGAAGACTTTTACCAAGTACGTCATGTCCAGCTTCCAGCAAAAAATTGTGAGGCGTCCAGACCAGAAACAGTCTCAGAAGACTCAGAACATCAGAACCAGGGTCAGACACGGCAGGAATGTTGGGCTGATCATACCAGAATGTAAACGACTAGACTAGCACGCCTACGCCTCCGATGGACCGAGTGGACAGCCCGCGAGAACAGACGGGTGACACCAGCCGGGGGGATGGAAACTCTCAGAGAGAATCTAAAAGAAGTGCCAGAAATAAAAACAGTGTAGCGGAAATTAGGAACGTCTTTGATTGGCTCGTCACGTGACTAGCCGCAGCTGAAGACCGAAATCAGTGCACTTGAAGAAACGTCAATAGAAACTTCCAAAACTGAAATGCAAAAAGAAAAAAAAATTTAAAAGGCAGAGCAGAATACCCAAGAACAGGAGACAATTACACAAGGTGTAAAACACTCATAATGGGAAACACCAGAGAAGGAGAAAGAAAGGAACTGAAGAAATATTTGAAGCAATAATGGCTGAGGATTTCCGCAAATTAGTGATGTACAGCCGGGCCGACGAGGAGGGTAAATACCAAAAATCTACTTGCAGGCACATCGTATTCAAACACTGGAAATCAAAGACGACGCGAATATTTTACAGAAGCCATAGGGAAAAACCCTTCCAGAGAGGAGGAAGGGTAAGAATCGCATTGGACTATTCTTCAGGAATCACGCAGGCAACCACAGAGTGCAGTGGGGTATTTACAGGGTTAGAGGAAAGACAAAGTGCCTCATTCACGTATAATTCTATAATCAGCACAAGGAGAAATAAGAAAGGACTTTCTCAGACAAACAAAAATTGAGGGCACTGGGTGCAATAGGCTGTGTTGCATGAAATTTTGAAAGAAATCCCTCAGAAAGCAGGAAAATGACATGGATCAGAAACTCATTCTAACAAAGGAAAATAATTTGAAAATGAATAAATAGAGTTGTCATAAAATCATTTTTGAATTCTGAATTGATCTAACAGAGAAGAGTTTGCTCAAAATGACATTAGCTACAAAGCACTCAGTGATCACAGCTTGTGGATAAGTGAAGTCAAGGACCGAAGGGTGAGGCAAGCTGCGAATACTCTCACGAGGTGCGTGCACTGCATGTGAATCAGATAGTGGCACCTGGGAGGAGGCTTGGGTTGCTTGTAGATGTATGCTGTATACTTCTAAAAGAATAAGAAAGGAAGCACAATTGATATGCTAAAGGAGGAGAGAAAATGGAATCATAAAATATTGAATAAAAACCAGAGAAGGCAGAAAAACAGTGGAAGACAAAAAGAGACAAAGAACAAAGGCAAACAACAGATGACAGTAACAAACATGGTAGACATTAATCCAACTATGCTGGTAACCACTTTAAATACCAATGTGGATATGTGGCACATGGGTGGCTCAGTCGGTTAAGCATCCTACTCTTAATTTTGGTTCAGGTTATGATCTCTCTCTCTCTCTCAAAAACAAACACTCAAATAAATAAATATCAATGGTACAAATACATTAATTAAAAGACAGATTATCAGAATGTATAAAGAAACAAAACCTAACTGGTCTATTGTCTACAAGAAACTCACTTTATATTAAACTTAAAGAGAAATAGATTAGAAGTAAAGGGATGGAGAAGGCAATACTATGCTAACACTGGTAAAAAAAGAAAGCTGTACTGGGGTACCTGGGTAGTTCAGCCAGTTCAGCATCCGACTCTTGATTTTGGCTCAGGTCATGATCTCACGGTTCATGGGATGGAGCCCCGAGTTGGGCTCTGCATTGACAGCATGGAGCCTGCTTGGAATCGTCTCTCTTCCCCTCTCTCTCCCTTTTCCCTGCTTGCTCATGTGTACTCTCACTCTCTCTCTCTAAATAAATAAATAAACTTTGAAAAAAAAAAAGAAAGCTGTATTAGTTGTATTCATTTCAGACAAAGTAAATTTTCAGAGATGATGAGGGCCATTACATAATAATAAAGGAGTCAATCCTCCAAGAAAAATCCTTAACATGTATGCGGCTAACAACAGAACATTCAAAATACACAAGACAGAAATAAATAAATTCACTACTGCAGTTGGAGACTGCAACACCTCTCTGTCAGAAATGAACAGATCCAAGAGGCAAAAAATCATAAGGACATGGTTGAACTGAACAGCTCTATCAGTCTGCTGGATCCAATAGGCATGTGTAGGCTAATCATTTAATAACAGCAGAACACATATTCTTCTCTAGCTCAAAGCAAACATTCATCAAGATAGGTCATATTCTGAGCCATATACACACATGAAAAGAATAGAAATTATACAAAATATAATCTCAAACAACAAAACTAGAAATCAATCAATCAATCAATCAATAAAGAATTATTGGGGTGCCTGGTTGGCTCAGTTGGTTAAGTGTCCAACTTCAGCTCAGGTCATGATCTCACAGTTTGTGGGTTTGAGCCCTACACTGGTCTCTGTGCTGACAGCTCAGAGCCTGGAGCCTGTTTCAGCCTGTGACTCCCTCTCTCTCTGACCCTCCCCTGCTCACACTGTCTCTCTCTCTCTCCTAAAAATAAATAAAACATTAAAAAAAATTAAAAAAGAAAAAGAAAAAGAAAATACAAATCAACATATGTGGACTTCAGCAAAAACAGTGCTCAGAGAAACAGTCATAGTGTTGCATAGATGAGAAAAAGAAATAAGATCTACAGTCAATAATCCACTTCCACTTTTGGCAACTGGATAAAGAAGGACAAATTAAGTATAATGTAAGATACAAGAAATAATAAAAATTAGAGCAGAGAAATGAAAGGGAAAATGGGAAAGAAGATAAAAATCAATGAAACCAAAAGGTGACTCTTTGGAAAAAAAATAAACTTCTAGTCTTTTTAACTAAGAAAATAAGAGAAGATACACAACTTGATACCATCAGAAATGAAAATGGACCCATCACTAGCTCTACCATGGACATTAAAAAGATAGGAAAAGAAAATTACAAACAACTTTAAACCCATAATTCAACAACCTGGATAAAGTAGACTAATTCCTTAAAGGCTATAATCTACTAAAACTCACACAAAGAGAAATGGAGAATCTCAATAAACCTATATCTATTAAAGAGATTGAATCAATAATTAATAACCTTTGAAAACAGAAAGCACCTCAGATGAGTTCACTGGAGAATTCTACCAAACATTTAAGTATCAAATTATACCAATTCTATACCCTCTCCTCCAAATCAACAGAATCAGTGAGTATACTCCCTTAAACTATCTATGAGGTTAGTGTTAACCTAATAAGAAAACCAAAGACATTACAAGAAAGAAAACTACAGACCGATATCTCTCATTAACCCAGATCAACAAAATATTAGCAACTTGAACCCAATAATGTATAAAAAGGTTTATACACCATGACCAAGTGGTATTGATTCCAAAATAAGCAAAATGGATTCAAACTCTGAAAATCAATGAATGTACTCTAACACATCAAAAGGCTAATGAAGAAAAGTTATATGATCATATCAATAGATGGAAGAAAAAGTGTATGACAGAATCCAGTAGCCATTTATGGAAAAAAGAAACTTCCGCCTCGTGGTAGAAAACACTGGCTGAAAACCTACAGCTGTCATCAGGCTTAGTGGTGAAGAACTAGATGTTTTCCAGCTAAGATCAGAACCAGGGCAAGGGTGACCCTCAGCACTCCTGCAGGGATCGCGCTGGACATCCTGGCCAATGCAATAAGGCAAGAAAAAAGGAAGTAAAATGTACACAGACTTGGAGGAAAGAAACAAAATTCTCATTGTTCACAGACGACGTGATTTTTTATATAGAAAAAGAATCAATAAAAGATTCTTAGAACTAATCATTGATTGTAGCAACATTGCTGAGTGCAAGGTCAACATACAAAAGTTAACTGTTTTCTTACTTTTCTAAACATTTTTAAGTTTATTTATTTTGAGAGAGTGAGAGAGAGAGAGAGAGAGAGAGAAAGTTCATGAGAGCATGCACATGAGAAGGGGAGGGGCAGAGAGGGAGGGAGAGAGAATCCCAAGCAGGCTCTGCACCGTCAGCATGGAGCCTGATGCGGGGCTCAAGCTCACGAACCTTGAGATCATGACCTGAGCCAAAATCAAGAGTTGGATGCTTAACCAACTGAGCCACCCCAGGTGCCCCTTAACTGCTTTCTTATTTACCAGCTATGAGTGATTAGATTTTGAAATGAAAAAAGCAAAGCCAGGGGCACCTGGGTGGCTCAGTTGGTCATGATCAACTAAGTTCGTGGGTTCGAGCCCCGCGTCGGGGTCTGTGCTTACAGCTAGCTCAGAGCCTGGAGCCTGCTCCAGATTCTGTGTCTCCCTCCCTCCCCTGCTCACGCTGTCTTTCTCTCTCTCTCAGAAATAAATAAAAACATTAAAAAAAATAAAAACACAAAGTCATTTATGTTGGTGCCAAAACCTGAAAGAGTCATACATCTGATAGAATCTGTGCAAGTTGTGTCTGAGGAGAGCTATAGAATTCTGACGGAGGAAGTCAAAGAAGATGTGAAAAGTGAAGAGAGATCCCATGTGTACGGATCTGAAGACTCAACATTATCAACACATCAGTCCCTCCCAACTTGACGTACAGCGTGAAAGCAATCCTAATTATACCCGTGGCCGGGCGGTTCACGGATATTGACAAACTGATTCCAAAGTTCATATGGAGAGACAAAAGGCTGGCACAGCCAATAGAGTAGTACAGAAAGGCAGATGGAGAGTGGCACTCCCTGACATCACACCCGGCTACAAAGCCACGCTCATCAGGACGCTGACGTCTTAGGTAGCCCTCCAGCTGCTCGTAAGGGTGAGCTCGCTTCGAGTGAACACGATCCTCACTCGATTGGTAACACAACTACCTTACTCTCTCTGAGGTTAGCAGACCAGTGGCCTTGAGGGACAGAGAGACTAAAACATTCCCAGGTCGCAGAAGCCAGCAGGCCTGCCTGAAGCTGCCTCTGCCTTTCTGATGAGCCCAGCAATTTTTTTAGCAAAATGCTTTTCTTTCTTTAGGTCACACAAATGACTTTACTAACCTCCCTTTGTGCGTCTGTAAGACATTGCCTTCCCTGCGGAAAGAATAGAGTCTTCCTGTCCATTGTGAACCAGGCACCCTACTCCCTCACACCGCCCTCTTGCACCAAGAAAATGTTTGCAGCCGGCACCGTCGAGTCTGCATAAAATTGAGAAATGTCGCCTTTGCTGACAAACTGCCCTAAACCCCTTTAAAACCTCCCAGGCCAGGCAGAAACCTCAGGGCTGGCTTCTGGACAAGACTCTGTCTTCTCCCCATGCAGCTGGCCTACCGAAGAAAGCTCATATTCCTTTCCAACCAGAACTCATCTCTTGAGTATTGGCGTTTTGGGTGATGGGCAGCTGAACTTGGGTTTGATGACAGTACTGATGAAAGAGACAAATAGATCAATGGAACAGAACAGAGAGCCCAGAAATAGACCCAAATAGTCATTTAACCTTGATAAAGAAGAATAGGCAATTCAATGAAGAAAGGATAGTTTTTCGTTTCTGAAGTGGTGTCAGAATAACTAGATATCCACATGTGAAAAAAAAAAAGATGAATCTGGATACATCAGATACTTACATCTTTCACCAAAATTAACTGAAACTAGATTAGATCACAGACCTAACTGTAAAGTGTCAAACGATAAAGCTCTTAGGCGATTAAAGAAGACAAAGTAGGCGAGTCTGTGTTTGACAATGAGTGTTTAGATGCAACACCAAAAAGCATGATCCATGAAAAAAAATGGATTTGGTAGATTTAATTAAAATTAAAAACTTATTCATTATTCCTAAAGCTTGGAGGCAACCAAGGTGAACGGGTAAACATCCGGACGGTGGAATTCTCACTAAGGGACGAAGGACACGTGCCCTGGAACCACACAAGGACCTAAGGACAGGGAGGAGCGTCAGATCATGTCATTGACTTAAAGAAGCCAGTACACGAAGGCTCTATGCAACAGGATTCCAACCACAGGACGTTCTAGAAAAAGGCAAAACGATCACGACGGCCCCACAACCGGGGTTGCCAGGCTTGGGAGGGAGGGAGGACTTCCACGGTGGTGAGACCGCTCCGTGTGAGCCCGTGATGGTGGACGGAGGACACCAGTGTCTGCCCAGGCCACAGAACACACGCCACCAAGAGTGGGCATGAGCTCAAGACACGGACTTCGGCTAACAACAAGGGTGTACACCGGCTCGCCCACACCGGCTCGCCCGCACTGACTTGTCCACACCGGATCATCTGTGCACTGGCTCACTTGTCCACACCAGATCATCTGTGCACTGGCTCACCCACGCAGTAGCTCCGCCCACTCAGTGGCTCGCCCGCACTGACTTGTCCACACCGGATCATCTGTGCACTGGCTCACTCATGCCGGCTCGCCTGCACTGACTTGTCCACACCAGATCATCTGTGCACTGGCTCGCCCACGCAGTGGCTCGCCCACACTGACTTGTCCACACCAGATCATCTGTGCACTGGCTCGCCCACGCAGTGGCTCGCCCACACTGACTTGTCCACACCGGATCATCTGTGCAGTGGCTCACCCACACCGGCTCGCCTGCACTGACTTGTCCACACCAGAACATCTGTGCACTGGCTCACCCACAGCAGCTCGCCTGCACTGACTTGTCCACACCGGATCGTCTGTGCACTGGCTCGCCCACACCGGCTCGCCCGCACTGACTTGTCCACACCGGATCGTCTGTGCACTGGCTCGCCCACACCGGCTCGCCCGCACTGACTTGTCCACACCGGATCGTCTGTGCACTGGCTCGCCCACACCGGCTCGCCCGCACTGACTTGTCCACACCGGATCGTCTGTGCACTGGCTCGCCCACACCGGCTCGCCCGCACTGACTTGTCCACACCGGATCGTCTGTGCACTGGCTCGCCCACACCGGCTCGCCCGCACTGACTTGTCCACACCGGATCGTCTGTGCACTGGCTCGCCCACACCGGCTCGCCCGCACTGACTTGTCCACACCGGAACATCTGTGCACTGGCTCGCCCACAGCGGCTCGCCTGCACTGACTTGTCCACACCAGATCATCTGTGCACTGGCTCGCCCACAGTGGCTCGCCTGCATTGACTTGTCCACACCGGATCATCTGTGCACTGGCTCGCCCACGCAGTGGCTCGCCCGCACTGACTTGTCCACACCGGATCGTCTGTGCACTGGCTCGCCCACGCAGTGGCTCGCCCACACTGACTTGTCCACACCAGATCATCTGTGCACTGGCTCGCCCACACCGGCTCGCCTGCACTGACTTGTCCACACCGGATCATCTGTGCACTGGCTCACCCACACCGGCTCGCCTGCACTGACTTGTCCACACTGGATCATCTGTGCACTGGCTCGCCCACGCAGTGGCTCGCCCGCACTGACTTGTCCACACTGGATCATCCGTGCACTGGCTCGCCCACGCAGTGGCTCGCCCGCACTGACTTGTCCACACCGGATTGTCCGTGCACCGGCTTGCCCATGCAGTGGCTCACCCACACTGACTTGTCCGCACTGGATCGTCTAGGCATCGGCTCGCCCACACCGGCTCGCCCACGCAGTGGCTCGCTTTCACTGCCTGCCTCGCCTGTGCCGGCTTGCTCACATGGGCTCACCCGCTGGAACACATTCCACACTAACGCACGATGGAATAATGAGGAAGCTGTCGGGGGGGCGGGGGCTCTATACTTCCTCTCCAACCTTTAAATCCACCTAAAATGGCTCAACATGATAAGACTTACTAATTGCAAACAACCCTCATCCCCAAAACCAACATGCATGTTTATCTCACTGATGGAGCTCAGAAGTCTGACGCGGATTTTGGTGGGTGAAACAAGATGTTGGCAGCGCTGGGTTCCTTGGGGAGAATGGTTTTCCTGCATCAAAGGCCACCTGCAGTCCGGGCTCCCAGACACAACGCCATCCTCAAGGCCGGCGGTGGCTGGCTATGTTTGTCACCTCACATCTCTCTACTTGGACCCTTCTGTCCCCCGAGGGACCTGGGCCCACCTCATGGTCCAGGACAATCGCCTAACTTTAAGGTCTGCTGATCAGCAACTTTAAACCCCCTTTCCATGTAACCTGACATGTTTCCAGATTCTTGGGGACCAGGACAGGGACGTCTCTGGGGCTGTCACGCTGGGGGCCATGTCACCGTCACACTATTGTCTTCCCTTATTTGCAAACACTTTCTACGTCCCTCTATCCCTGCGTGGCCTCCTCACGGGACAGTTCCTCACTGACACCTTCATGTCCCTCCCTCCACCTGAGCCTCAAGGTCAGGGTCTGGCTCTCATGTGCCCACAGTACAGGACTAACCAGCACATGATGAATTACTGGCGCATGCGGACACGGCCAGAGGGATTCCTGGCACGAACGCGATGCACGTTCATTAGATGCTGCAGCCAGTCCTGCTTCGTGCCCGAGAACGCCCAGCACAGAGGACGGCAGACACGTTCCCTGTGTATCCGCCCGAGGCTCAGGTGAACAGAACGAGGCCGTCACAGAGGCCGGGCATGACAAGGATGGTCCAAACCTGGCCTGACGCACCGGACTCGAGTCTGGGATCCTGGTGCCAGCCCAGCTCAGCCCCTCCCCCGCTCTGCAGTGCCCGCCACGGGGTACGGGGGCACCCTGCCAGCCCCGGGCCCCACGCCTCTGGCCCGAGAGGCAGGCAAAGGCGCCCACGGGCCACACGCAGAGCGTCTGGACTTCGGGGTGTGAAGACAGGCAGGGGAGGCAGGGGTGCGACGAAGGTGGGGTGAGGACCTGGCGGCCTCCCTGGCACAGAGGACTCGGGGGGGTGGGGGCTCTGACCAAACACTCCTGGGAAAGATGAAATAAAATACTGAGCCAGAAAGAGAGCCTTTAGCAATTTTTCCAACTTCAAAACCCAGCATCCCCGAGTCCCTAGCCCGCCTCGCCCGCTCTGGAAATTGGGTTCGTGAACCTCGTCATGCACCTGAACCTCCACACCTGAGTGGAGACGGCCAAGTCCCCCTGGAGCCACTGTTTGGCTTGCCAACGGCAGGTCCTGAGATTTGAAACAAAGATTCCATACAGACAAGGATCCTAATTATGAAATTTTGGTTTTCAGGGTGGAACACGACCAGCCGAAAGCTAAGTTAACTTCTGTGTTCTTTAATTTACCCGAAATCCTGTCTGCGGTCCATAGGTCATAGGTGACCTGTTCTGGACCCGTGACAGCTGACAGGCGGATCCTGCACTTGAATGTCCGCACCCCCTCCCCAGACGTGAGCCCGTGACAGCGGGAACGCGTGCTGTCTCTCGGCGGCTTTTGCCCGAGTGCCCGGCAGCGGGACAGGGCTGAATGGCTTTCAGATGCAGGTGACCTTCCAGCCACAGCTGGTCTTGTTTGAGTGATTCTAAGAACGCGGTGATTGTCCAGCGCTGGAAGTACATACGTGCACACACACGTGCACACGCACACAGATACAAGTGAGTGTGTGCACATATGTACACACACTAAAACTAAAAATTATGTTTCTGTAGTGAAAAGAGGTGACTAGAATAAATATGGGTCATTTTGGCCTAACTTGGTCCTCAGGGCTGCTGCAGAATTCACACGTGATTGTGACGGTATTTGGAAATTAAGAAAAGGAAGGTTCAGAGAGTCAATAACTTACTTAAATCCATAGTAAACGGCAGGGAGAGATCAAATGTCTATTATTCGGCCCTGGATGCACCAGAAACCCTATTACCTCCAAGAGCCCTGGGTCCGAACCAGGGCTCGGTCATCTATCAGCCGATCAGTGTGGGGACAAGTCCCTTGACCGTTTGAGACTCCATTTCTGTACTGGAAAGCGGGATATTTCCCACAGCTGTTCTGTCCTGATCTCCAGGGCCGTGCAAATGCCTTTCGGCTCCATTCCGCGTACTGTGTGTAAGTGCCAGCGAAATGTGAACCGTGCATTCTGTGATCTGCTCTTTCCTTTTATGGCACGTATTTAAAAGTTGATTTTGGGGCGCCTGGGTGGCTCAGTCGGTTGAGCGTCTGACTTCGGCTCAGGTCATGATCTCATGATTTGCGGGTTCGAGCCCCACGTCAGGCTTCGTGCTGACAGCTCAGAGCCTGGAGCCTGCTTCAGATTCTGTGTCTCCCTCTCTCTCTGACCCTCCCCTGCTCACACTGTCTCCCTCTCTCTCTCAGAAATAAATTAAAAAAAAAATTAAAAAAAATAATAAAAGTTGATTTTGACACACACTTGTCTGCCACGCCAAAGAACACACAATCTGAAGACAAAAGCAAACCAAACCCCCCAGAGCTGATATTCTGTGTCCCAGTAAATAAGAATGAAGCAGACAGATCTCATTATGAGCAGAATGCGATCTGGGAACAGCCGCCCTTCCAGCTCAGGCCGAACATCCGCAAACTTGATTTCCTGCCCAAACAGAGGACTGAGTGATGCGGACAAGTCACGTCGCGCAAGGAAGTAACACTCAATATTCCGGGCGTATCCATGGGAGCGCCCCGAAGAAGCACCGTCTGAGACACACCAGACTCTGTAATGCAGCAGCCGCTATCAGCGGTAATCATTTCTAAATTTCTCCACGGATGTCATTTCAACAAAACAGTCCACAAATCCGCCTGAAGAGAAATTCAGTTAGTGTGTTGTTACCAATGACGGGCATTCATGCTGGCAATTTCCCCGGTGCCCACGACACGCTGTGGCACGGCCATTTCAGCAGTGCTCCCCGAGCCCACGTGTGGCTCCAGCCCTGCCGCAGGGACACATCCAAGACCAAGAGCTTATTTTTGAAAAATAAATATAGATGTGCCTCTGTGGCTCTTAGTGCAACAGGCGGACGGGCATGGACTGCTCACAGTGTCCGGGCTCCTGACGCCGCACGTGTGAGCCCAGGTCAGCAGGGCTGGCCCCGAGCCCCCAACACCTGCCCCGGCCCGGGCTGCTTCAGCAGGTGCGCACACGCACGGGACGGGGTAGGACCTCCATGTCTCTGGAACAGCAACCAGATTTCACCTCACATTTGGCTTGAGATGGCACAGGCCAGGCGGGAGGGGCTCCCTGCCTTTGTAGGCGGGGCAGCCTGTGTGCCCTGGGGAGGGGCTCCCTTGCCCATCATCGCAGCCGTGGGTCCACTCTGTGTCCTCACTGGCTTTCTGCCCTCATGGCCAAGGCTGGGACATCCTAACAAGCCATCCCGTTCTCTTTCCTAACCTCCAAACCCCCAGAGGCTTCTCCCCTGCCTACTGCCACAGACTGGGTGTGTGTCCGAGTCACATGTTAAATCCTCACCCCCAGCGTGAGTGCTGACCTCGGGGTGTCCCCCTGGCGAGGGACCTGGGCTGTCCCTGCTCCTCCCAAGAAATGGCCTGTGCTGCATGCTCCCGGCGGGGTCTGTCTCCCAGTCCCTGGAGGGAAGGCACCGGGCAGCAGAGTCCTGTGTCACCCATATACGTGCATGACCCCGCCCTTTCCGAGGCCCTCCCCTGGACCTCCCCCCCGTGACCCCCCCCGCCGGGCCCATGTCACAGTCACCTTCCCATCCCCTGACACCCCAGCTTCTAGGGGCCTGCGGAGAAGACAAGTCACAGGCTCCACGCAGGGCCTGGGGCAGCCGACGTGGCCGGGATGTGCGCACACAGATCCCTGCTCACTCCCACCCGGGCCGCATTTCCATTGTCACGTAGACATTACGGCTTCCGCACGCTGTCCTGTTACACTCGGCCCACAGCACAGGCGACGCCCCCGCCCTCTTGATCCGGTTACGACCCAACTACAGTTTATATAATTTCACAGAGTTTTAAAAATGGGAGTTCCAGCTGCGCTTGCAGATTCTGCACTCGGAGCGAGAGGCAGGGAGCTCCCCGCTGGTGCTGCAGACGCCTGGGCCCCTCTGCGCTGCCCTTGCTCTGCAGGCCGGAGGCCCCCGGGGGACCGGCGTACGAAGAAAGAGTACGAGTTGGATGTAAAATCGGGGAGAGGACATTTTGTGCTGGACGGAGGGTGTCGCCTCAGACTCACTGCGGACACTTGTCACTTCCAGTGCCTCCCTCCGCCTCCTTCCCCGCCGCCTGATCAGGTGCTGGGTCCCCCTCCTCCCTGACGCGGTCCCCAGGGCAGCGTGTGCTCTCAGCAGTGCCTGCCCGGCTCCGCTCTGCGTGGAGAGGCAAATCTGAACGCTCTGCAGGGCCCCACGCAGCTGTTCTGAAAGCATTTTGGAAGAATACATAGAGTTCTGTGTGTCCTTTGGCTAAAAATCTAGTGTTTTGTGGGGGCGCCTGGGTGGCTCCTTTGGTTAAGCGTCCGGCTCAGGTCGTGATCTCACAGTTCATGAGTTTGAGCCCGTGTCGGGCTCTGTGCTGACAGCTCAGAGCCTGGAGCTGCTTCAGATTCTGTGTCTCCCTCTCTCTCTGCCCCTCCTCTGTTCGTGCTCTGTCTCTCTCTCTCAAAAATAACATTAAAAAATAGTGTTTTGTGCATGGTGGGGCTTTAATAAATACTTGAGTGAGCAAACACATGGATGGGTGGCTAGGTGGGTGGCTGGGTGGGTGGCTGTCTAGGTGAATGGATGAATGAATGAATAAATGAATTAATGAATGAATGAACAAGTGAACGATGGATTCTGGAGCCCTATGGTCACGTTTGTAGCCTGAGACACTGTGCCGGGTTTATTTCTATGTCATCTTGGGAGTGGGATCATGTCCGACTTCCGGTGGATCTGTGATTATTCACGGATAACTGAGGAGTGGGTGTGGTTGGGCATCTCTAAGTGAGGAGGCTGTAGCCCTGATGGGGGGGCTCCCATGGCTCCCTGGAGGCTGGCACGTGCCCAGTTACGAGGGGCTAGTGTGCACACAGACGGCAGGGCTGGGGACAGCGGGCGGCCCCAGGGACTATGCCGCGTGCTTTCGCTGCTGTTCCCCGTGCCACTGCTGTGGGCGGGAAACACACAGGCTTGTTTCCACCCGGGCCCGCCCGCCAGGACCCCCGAGGCGCCCCACATTCTCAGTGAGGACGGCATGGCCACACGCCAGGTCCCAGGCCAGGATCCCCATCACCGGAAGCAAATGAGAAACGTGGATGGCCACTCTCCCCGGAACCACTGGCAATGTTCACAGTTTGTCTAACCAGACTTCAGATCAGTGAGGAAAAGGTGCGAGGGCTGGGGACACATGGCGGGCTGGGGACACGTCTTGGGCTGGGGACTCGTGGCGGGCTGGTGACACGTGGCAGGCTGGGGACACGTCTCGGGCTGGGGACACGTCTCGGGCTGGGGACACGTGGCGGGCTGGGGACACGTGGCGGGCTGGGGACACGTCTCGGGCTGGGGACACGTGGCGGGCTGGGGACACGTCTCGGGCTGGGGACACGTGGCGGGCTGGGCCTGCATGCGTGGTCATCAGTGGGCTTCCAGAGCCTCTGCGGGGAGGACGGCTCCACTGGACTGACAGCCCTGTGATCTGCCGTTTGTTACTCCTGACCCGCAGTGGGGACGTTTTGTGGTCACGTTTGCTCTGTTGTGAGCTGCTGGCTTCACTGAAGGGTACACACCGGGCTCTGGGGCTCTGATTTGCTGACACCAGACTGTAAGGTATCAAGGCTCCAAGTTTAAGAGAGAACCACCATATACTCATGGCTGAAGCAGGTATGCTTTAACCTCCATCCCTAATACCTCTCGTATGCGGTTGGTGATTTGCAACGGGTGCAGCTGCTCTGAAGAGCAGTGTGGAGGGTCCTCAAAAAGTTAGAGACAGAGCTACCCTACGACCCAGCAATTGCTCTACTAGGGATTTATCCAAGGGATACAAAACACTTATTCAAAGCGATACACGCACCCCAACGTTTACAGCAGCGTTATCTACAAAGCCAGTGGAAAGAACTCAAGTGCCCATTGACGGATGAATGGATAGAGAAGATGTGGTATATGTACAATGGAATATTACTGAGCCATCAAAAAGAATGAAATCTTGCCATTTGCAAGGACATGGTTGGATCTAGAATACTATGCTAAGTGGAATAAGTCAGAAAAGACAAATACCATGGGATTTCACTCGTTTTGTAGGGGAAAAAAGAAGAGAAGCAAACCAAGAAACAGACTCTTAGCTACAGAGAACACACTGATGTATCACTAGAGGAAGGCTGGTGGGGGGGATGGAGGAAATAGGTGGTGGGATTAAGAATTGCACTTGAGAGGCACCAGGGGGGCTCAGTCGGTTAAGCGTCTGACTTCAGCTCAGGTCATGACCTCACAGTTCGTGGGTTCGAGCCCCTGCGTCGGGCTCTGTGCTGACGGCTCGGAGCCTGGAGCTGCTTTGGATTCTGGGTCTCCCTCTCTATGCCCCTCCCCTGCTTGTGCTCTGTCTCTGTCTCTCTCAAAAATAAACAAACATTAAAAAATTTTAAAAATTGCCAGTGGATTGAATTCATGGCCTGTCAGTGCACCGCAGCCCATCATTCAAAACCAGTGTCGTGTCACTATGCACGCGGAGAAACCGGAAACGAAACGCGGATCTCCCACTGGGTTGGGGTCAATCAGACGAGCCCTGTCTTCTGTCACCTTATCTCCCTCCTGATCTATTTCCACCCAAGACCAGTTACTTAGCGCGAAACCGTCTCACACGTGTTTTAGAAGTTGCTGGCCTGACGTGCTCTTACAGAGAAAGGGGCGACTCAGAAGGCCCAGCTCTGAAACGCGGCCCGAAGCCTTCTGCGTGTTGTTGCTTGAATTTGCAAGCGTGTGCACGGGTGTGAGCAGGTGTGTGTGCAGATATGCGCGTATGGAAGCAGCTTGTTTCCTTATGGCTTTTCTGCGGGAGGGACCGGGAGGGGGCACCCCGAGAGCCTCGGGGGGGAGGGGGCCGGGAGGAGGAGAGCCCCGCGGGGGTCGGGCTCCGAGGCTCAACCCCGGGCGGGGCCGCTGCCCTCTCTGGTCTGTCTCCGCACGTCGGGCCGGGCGCCAGCCCGTGTCCCTCACACCCCGGGCCCCGGTGCCCACCGCTGGGAATCACGAGGCCAGAGCCCAACACGATTCCGTGTTTGCCGTTAGCCTCGTGTGTGGCTGCTGGCTCTACCTGGGCGTCCACCTCGCTAGCTCCTGATGAGTACTCGGGTTTGGTTTTGTTTACATGACTTCAGAGCTGAACTAGAAGATTGTGAGTTAAGTGTGTTCTCATCTTCTGTGCTGTTGTTTTCAACAGAAACCCTAGTGCTGGTGCAGGAACTGCGGTTCCCGGGGAGGAGGCTTGGCCCCCGGGCGGCATCTGGCGATGGCTGCAGAGCCACACACGAGCTGGGGCGCGTGTGGGGACCGCGAGCTATGGCCCAGCGGCTCCCCCGCCACGGGCTCCCGCGCCCCAGTGTCCGCCCTGTGAGGTGCGAAGCCCTGGTCTGGGGCCGCGGGACAGAGAGCAGCAAAGGAGCGTCGGCTTCAAGTACCTTCTCCCACACCCTGCTCCCTCTCCGTCCAGGTCGTGGGGCTGGGACAGCGCCTCCTGGCCTGTGTGAGCGCCTACACGCGTTGCGCCCTGCCCAGCGCAGCGCATCTCTGCAGGATGGAGACCCAGCCTCAGGGCTGTGCTTCTCCGACCCTCACCTTCCAGAAGGAGTCCCGCCACACAGGCCGGCGCTGGGGCCCGTGATCAGCACACACTTGTTCTGAGTGTGTCCTTTGACGTCCCTGCTCACACGCTGACGTGATTCGTGCCCTGGGGGCGGCTCTCGGGTGTCCAGGTCAGGGTCAAGAGCACAGGACGCTCATACTTTGTTCCCCAACCAGGTGGGCTGACTGGCAGGTGCACACAGGGCGGGCCCTCTGGCGGCCCGTCCCAGCCGCTCACGGGTCACCGAGCTGGGGCCTGGCTCCTGGCTTCTCTCTCTGGGGAGCTTCCCTGCCTTCTTCACCCGGTTCTCTGGTTCCTTGTTCTGCACTGATTTGACGTTCATTGCAGTTTTAGAGAATACTGTCAGCGCCCCTCTAGCTGCACTGAACTAATTTTCTCTCGCCTATACAGCAGCCTGGTTTGTTTTTTCTACCTCCTCCACTGCGTGGGGCTAAGTCAGAGAGCCCGCTGGGCGTCCGCGTGGGCGTGGGAGCACCCTGCAGACCAGAGAACACTAACCTGTGTTGCTAGGATGAATGAGTGAATGAAGAATGTCTGCGTCTCCCAGAATTTATGTTGATGGCATTGGCGGGGGGGCGGGGGCCTTGGGGTGTGGTTAGCTCATGAGGAATTAATGCCCTTATATGAGAGACCCCAGAAAGCCCTCTGACCCCGCTGGGTGAGGACTCCTGGGAAGATGGAGCCTATGAGCCAGGGAGGACCCTCACCAGACCCCAAATCCCCGGTACCTTGATCTCGGACTTCAGCCTCCAGAGCAGGGAGATGTAAATGCTGCTGTTTACAAGCCACACAGTCCATGGTCATTTGTTACCGTGGCCCGAACGAGCCGGGACACAGGCATGCGTGCATGGAGGCATGAATGAATCGATAAAGGTTTACTGTTTGAGGAAGGGAACTGACCCAGGGAAAAGACCCTGTAATTCTTAGGCAGCAACCAGCCCCGGAAATTGTGCAAGTTAAAAATTGATATTTAGGGTGAAAGGTAGGGAATGCATTTTAGAAATTTAGATGTAAATTCCTAACATCCTAATTTCTACAAATAATAAATATTAGCAATTTAAAAACTAATTTTGATTTCTTTGTATAGAAATGAAGTTTTAACATGAAATGGTTATATAGCAATAGTCATTTGGAACGCTCCCTTGACTGACACTTAACCTTTCCTGCGGAATGTGAGAGTAACTGCTGCCATCACAGCCTGGGGAGGACTCTTGTCCCCTGTGGCCTCTGGGCTCCCACGGGCACTGGGAGGAAGCCCGATGTCCTGGGTGCGTGGGGGTGAAGGACAGGAGGGCGGGGAAGGATGAAGAGGGGGTTCCACACAGCGCAGGGTGCAGCAAATGAACACACAGTCACGGTCTCGACAGAAACGCGGCACTATATCCACTGTTTCTAGAAACTTCTAGGAATTTCCCTCAAGGGAATATGTGTGGATGTCCATGCAGTTACAAAGCTACATGTCTACAAGATGACCAGGGGTGTTTATGAATTTTTTTTTAAGAAAAAATATTTTCTTTTAGAGAGAGAGAGAGTAAGCCTGTGACCAGGGGAGGGACAGAGAGAGAGAGAAGAAGAGAGAGAATCCCAAGTAGGCTCTGTGATATCGGTGCAGATCCCGATGTGGGGCTGGATCCCATGGCCTGAGATCATGACCTGAGCCAAAATCAAGAGTAAGACGCTCAACTGACTGAACCATCCAGGTGCGCCATCTAGAAAGGGAATTCTTTTAAAATAAGTTTTGTATAATTAAATACCGTGTGACGTGTGTGGTTAGATGGCATGCAGACCAGAAATGATAATAGGGGGGGGTTCCCCGCTAGACAAGAATATATCCACACATGTGAGTCTGCCCCACAGAAGGCTGTCTGTGTCAGTAATTATTACTTCAATATTCAAGTACTTTTTAAATTGCACAGCACCCCCCCCCCCATTTTCCCTGTGTTGTGTCTCATTTAATAGGTATCGACTGTTCTTTGATCATTTAATCTCGCCTTTAAAAAAATGTTTACTTTACAGTTGACTCACCAGTGTAAAATCTGGGCCAATACTGCAGTCTTCATAAATGCTTATGAATTGCCAACTCTTTACAACCGATTTACATGTAACGTTCAAGAGAACAGTGTCTCGAGAATTGCCGGCAGGGAGAGCAATTTGATTTCAGTGTGTCTGAAGGTCTTCCCTCAAACGTTTCCCCTGGAAGAAGTCGGCTTTTCTCGGCTATTGTAGTCATTGTGAAGGTGCTAAATTAATTCACTTTTACTGCTGACTTCAGATTAATTTTAAAGAAACCTTTATCTTCCTAATTTCATACGTTGCATTATGTGAGCCTCACAGCAGGCATCCATCCTTAATGGGGCTCAGGATGAGCACAGAGCCGATGGTCCTATTTCTTTACTAAATTATCTGTCACGAAGGACAATTTTAGGAGCTCGCCCCTCCTGTAACCTCGCCACCGCCCTGCAGAACGGGCCACGCGTTTCGGGAATGACACGCCCTCCTTCCACAGCCACGACACTGACATCACAAAGTGCCGTTAACGTGGATGTGGGGCAGGAGAATGGGGGAGCCGTGCACTCAAGATAGAAGACCCATAAAGAGCCATCCGGTTCAGGGGATACGGGCAGAGGTGATTTGAAAAAGAGAAGTCTACAAGTCGCATTTGCTCCTGCTTGGCGACTTCAGCAGCCGTGGGAGCGTGGCTCAGCCCTTCTCTCCCCTCCCGCTGAGCCGCCCTCGCTTCCTTCCTGTCCAGGGGAGTCTCATTCGCGCCCTTGACACGGGCATTCCCCGCCCTGAGGGGCACCCGAATCACGCAGGGAACCCCCAGTGCCCCAGCCATGCACCGGACGTCCCTGCACGGGACCGGCTCTCCGTATTTCTAAATACCCCGGGCGGCTCCAGCCCACACGGCAGACACCCAGTGTTCCAGTGAACGGGCTGAGAAGGACGGCCGGGCTCACGGGTACGTGTCCCTGGCTGGGGCCTCCCTGCGCGGGTCCTACCGTCCCCCTTCCCGCCAAGTCCACGCTGCGCTGCCCATCGGCACCTCGCGTGGGAAGACCCGACGTGTGCCTGCCAGCTCCTTGTGACCTACGGTCCCCAGATCCTCGTCTTCCGTTCCGTCCAGAGCCTCTAAACTCCGACTGTTCTTGACTTTCTTGTCATCATCACCTCATGGCCTCACTAGCTTACCAAACACCTTCTGTCCCTAAACAGCACGGAGGTTCCTCGGAACAAAACTAGGCTCCGGCAATTCTGCTCGTGGGCATACGCCCCACACATAGGCAAGGTCCTGAAGGGCTTCTGTACACCCGACTGCGTTCGTCATCGTAGTCTCGAGGCGGAAGTGACACAGTGTCCGCTCAGGGACGAAGGCGCAGCCTAAATGCCGTCTCTCCATTCAATGGAGGATTATGCAGCCTTAAAAAGGAGGAAATTCTGTCACTTGCTACAATATGGACGACTCCTGAGGACACGCTACGGAGTGAAAGAAGCCGGTCACAGAAGAACAAATACTGCATGACCCCACCCAGACTGGGAACCTAAAATAGCCAAACTCACGGAGGCAGAGGGGAGCGTGGGCCCTGCGGTGGGGGAGGTGCTGGCTCCGGGGTGCGGAGCTGGGTTTGGGAAGACGGGAAGCGTGGGGGTGGGTGCGGGTGACAATCACCCAACACCGTGAGTGTATCCTGCACCCCTGAACGCACACTTATAGAGGGTCAAAGTGATACATTTTATGTTGCGCTTTTTTTACCAACACAAAAAAATACCTCTGTGTGTACAACGCAGCCTGGATCATGCCGCCAGCCAGCCGCTCTGACCCCTCCAGTCGCCCCGTACTTACCCCTCCACGCTCCGTTCACGTGACTCGGAACAAACTGAAACCCCCCCATCTGGGACTCAGCAGTAAGAACACGGGACTCGGCGGTAAGAACACGGGACTCAGCAGTAAGAACACGGGACTCGGCGGTAAGAACACGGGACTCAGCAGTAAGAACCCGGGACTCGGCGGTAAGAACCGTACCAGTGTTTGCGGTGCGGTTCCCCCCGCGTTTAGCTTTGCGCCCCGGCCCGGGCACCTACGCCTCTCCCGTGGACGCCGTCCCGGCCCCAACGAGGCCAGCGCGCCGTGATTTAGCTGAGAAAAGGCATCTCCCCCGAGGCGGACAGCTCTCAGGGATGCGCCCGCGCCGGACGCTGACCTTCCGGCATCACATCCCCACCGGCCACAAACTGTGGCTTAAAGACACACACCCTCCTCTGTTTTGGCCTGTGTGCCCCGTTCTGAGGCTGTCACAGGTAAGGAACTGTCACCACAGGCACCGTCATGATCCAAAAATGTTCAGGCGCAGGTGAGCCACCGAAGTCCCTCTTTAGACCCGCTTCCTGGTGACGGCTCGTGGTGACGGAGCGCGCCACCGAGTGGAACGGAAAGTAACACAGGCCCGTCCGCATGAGCCAGTACGCTCTCTAGGGAGAGGCTGGTTTGCATATTTCCGAATGAAGAAAGGCTTGTTTAGAATGGCAGGTTAGAAGTAAATTTCGCAGTTGATCACAAGGAAAATACATTGTCATTCTTTCAGAACTATGCCTGTATTCATAATCTCATTGAAAAAGAAAACTTTTTTTTTTTTTTTGCCTCTAATTTTCTTTAAAAGAAATCACAGCTTTATACAAATGGTCTCTTTCAATTTGCAATATTATTCTTTAGGCCAATCAAATGGGCAATAGGTTCACTGGCTAACGGTCTGAAATAAATTAAGTAAAATTCAAATTCAAGCTAAATGATCCTTATGTCCCATTATTCGGCCCCCAGGCTGTGACGGCACGGGGCCGCGGTGACCTGGGGGGACAGCCTGGCCATCTTTCGGGCCGTCGCACAGGGCAGGGCGGAGAGCATGGGGACACAGGTAGGCTGTATTTTCTCACTTGCAGTCGGATGTTTAATTTATTCAACAGTTTACGTCTTACAGACACACCAGCCCCTTTTCACCTAAGTGTGATCCACGTCAAGCGACGACAGACAAAGAGGGCACTGGCTATATTGTGTCTGCGATGGCATAAACATAAAATCTCCGCAGGAAGTACGCTGCGACGGGGGCTCGGAGCTCATGGGCAAGAGAGCGAATGCCCGCACCCGGCCTCCACACCCCGTGCGCCCCGGGCTTGCCCACGCGATCGGCTCTCGCAGGTCAGGTGAAAGAGCTACGTAAAACCGTTAATAGAGAGCCCTTCCCTTCCTCAGACCTACTGAGAGCAAGTTCTAGTCACAAAGGAGCAAAGGAGAGAGGAGCCATTTTACACATGTATCGATGATGCTAATAGCTGAAAAATTATTAATTAGCTGTCTTATTAATATTATTATAATATATAATATTATTATTAATATTAGCTGTCTTAGTAATTAATCTGTGAGGATCTGGAGCAAATGCATCCTCACCTATAGCTTATATAATGTTTATACACATGTAAAATGTTCACCACATCTTATTCAGTTCTTCAAATTAGGATGCGCAAAGTCACATGCTCGCTTAACCCGTTTTTGGGGTGGGAACCACGTCTGTGAGGTGCGGGGACCCCGCCCCGGCCGTGCCCGCCATGGCTGATGCATGCAGTCACCAGGGCCGAGCTGTGTACTCTACCTAGATCCTCCTCTGCCGGCCCTGGAAAGCTGGTACCAGGCTGGACCAGGTCCCCGCCCTCTTCCTCTGTAAGAGAGAGAGAGAGTCACTCTTCAATACGTTTCAGGGGTAGGTGGTAGTCAGCTCCGCGTGTCCCCATCACTCTGCCCCCCGAGGCCCAAACGCGAGAGAGTCGTGAGTGTTTGCTCCGAGGGCCACTGCTCGGAGCTCCCCGCGAGCCGCGCCCTCGGCACGGGCACCCCCTCTGTGAACACAGCTCCGGCACGAAGGTGTCCACTGAGGCAGGGCGCCCGTGACTCCCAGCTGCACCTGGGGCTTGACAAATAACAGATCACAGATCTGAGCTGTTCCGCAGATTTATTAGACTTTGTCTGCGGACTCGGCCCCACTCTGCCCGCCCCCTGCCTCTCCAATCCCCAGGGGGCGTTGGGCCACCCAGGAGGACACTTCCTCCCTTGTCCAGAAAGTTCTATGTTGAGGCATCATTCAGCAATATTCAAAGCCTGCAGTTACCGTGTTCATGCTTAATATTAGTTAATCTTAAGGCCAGTTTCACCCCCAATATAATTTTGTCTCCTTCTGTTGCAGCACGATGTCCACCCGGTCACTGGCACATACTGCAAAAGCGGACAGGACGTCCTTGCCGTGACATCATCGTGTGGTGGTAAAGGGTCTTGGGGGTCATTGAGCACTGCCCTTCCCCCCCCAGACGGGCTGGCAGAGGCCAGAGAGCTGCAGGGACCTGGGTTCTTTACCCGGCTGGCCCCGGGGAGCTGGGCTGGAGAGGGCTGCTGGCCCCCGCCCTCTGCCGCCGCCCTGGACACAGGCAGCTTCAGGCAAGGGCTCTTCTGGTGATACGTTACGTATGTAATAAATACACATTTGGGCATATATTCCATAATTTTTCCACATGCATTTATGCAGGCTTCCAATATTCATGAATAAGTGTTTACTGCAAATAAATAGTCCACACTTATATCCTGCCAGTAATATTAACTATGGTTAGCCATGCTATTGTCTGCAAAAGGATTCATTCCAGTGCATTGTGAGCAAACCCACATAGGCTATCAACGTCTTTAGTTCCGCAAACCAGCATTTTCTGTAAGTTTACGGGCTGTTAAGAAAGGCAGACGGAAGGCTGGCAGTGACAGGCGCCCCCGAGGCTACAGGCACTTCGCACACAAATCCGCAGTAGAATTCCACGTTATGGGGTCTTCCAGCCATTGCTTTAAAAGTTACACATGCTGTACTTTTATATATGAATAATAAGCATGTGAACGGGGTCAACTACTTTACAAGAGAGCTTAGTAAAATCATTTAACGTGATTTGACCAGGCCCCATCGTCCCACGGAAAGGCGGCGTTGCACACTTTCCGGCTGTGTTTCCTGGCTCGTGACCGGTCTGCTCCAGAGCCGGCCGGTCAGAAGAGCACGTTAGGTATCATATTAGGCCAGACACGGCAGTGCTCTCGCTTGTTTAGAACTAGAATGCAGCAGAATGCTCACTTCTAATGAAATGCGGTTGCCACGGTGACCGTGGTCCGGCCGTGCGGGAAGCAGTCCGCATCAGCTGGGGGGAGGAAACAGGAGAACGAACCGGAACAGCCAGCCTCCGACTGCAGACCTCGTTCTCTCGCTCAGACACGCGCGTACACAGCAGAAAGCAACGAAGCGCGAGCTTGCACAGCGGACGCGGCGTTGGCCGTGGAAATCACACGCACGAGATGCACGAGACACGCCACAGACGTAGGCCACTGACAGAAAGCTCACATGGCGCTCACAGCGCGCTCGCCTGTAGTCACCCTGCACCAAACACGGGGCCCCGACTCATTACCTCAGGAACACTCCCCGGGTGATGGTGAGCGGGTTTGAAGGTCAGTCCTGACTTTTAATGGTAGGAATGACTAGCTGCGTATTTTGCCTCCACTCCTGTCCTTTATCAGACCATTTTATTTTATTTTATTTTTTAAATATTTTTATTTATTTCTAGGAGAGAGAGCGTGAGCAGGGGAGGGTCGGAGAGCGAGGGAGTCACAGACTGAAACAGGCTCCAGGCTCCGAGCTGGCAGTCAGCACAGAGCCCGACGCGGGGCTCGAACCCACGAACCGCAAGATCATGACCCAAGCGAAAGTCGGACACTTAACCAACTAAGCCACCCAGGCGCCCCAACCGCCCACACATTTAAATGTGCGCGAAGGACCCGGTCTTTGCTCCTGTGGCCCTGAGGGGCGCCCACAAGCTGTGACACGGTGCCCAGCGCACTCTGACACCAGATCCAGTTGCTCCCGCTCCTGGGGGGTGAATCTAATCAGGCCTTTCTGTGGCTCTGCGTCCGCGGGGCTTCCCCAGAGCCGGCCGTTAACTCTGCGTGCGCGAGGAGGGTGTCTCGCTCCCCCCCCCGTCTCTGGAATCACCTGCAGACTAGGTAGGGGCCCGAGACGCTCAGTAAACATGGCGTCACTGCCATTCGAAAGGGGAGTCACGGCTCCTCCCCCCCGAACCCCGTCACCGCAGCGGTGACGGCACCGTCAGACTCGCTGGAAGGGAAACTTGGGCAGCATGGCGTCCGCCCATGGCCGGTCCCACAAGCAAGGTCAGCTGGTTGCAGCATGGACATTTTCTGATGAGGAACCTGAGGCCCAGAGAGGCTGAGGACACGAGCTGAGGACACACAGCCCCCGGCAGCCCCGGCTGGATCCGCTCTCTCTGTCATCCCTGGGTGCGTTCAAGCCTCTGCCGTGACTGGTGTCCAGTTCAGACGTGCTTCTGCCCTGCCTTGGGCTGGGATTGGGAAGAGGGGGACCCCCCTGAACAAAGGGGCTGGAGAGGGGAGAGAGATGGTTTGGGGCTCAAGGGGGCCCAGGCAGACCAACTTCCAGATGAAATCCAACATCCACGGAAGTCGGTGGACCCCTGAGCATCTCTGCTATGATGGACGCAGAAACCGGGGCCGGGGGGTAGTGTGGGGGGCGTCTCTGAACAGTCCCGTTGAGCCCAGCAGCTCAGGGCCCTTTCAGGCCGCGATGTGGGGGCATCAGGGTGGAGGTGTGAGCCATGAGTGACCCTTCATTTCATAAAGACCTGATCCGTAAATTCCTACTGGGAGGCTCAGAAAAGATACACGCGTTCAACCTCTGGGTCTCTAAACCCTCGTAAGCACAGGTACAAATTACACCTTCGGAGAAGGGAAGAGTTGTCTCCCAATCATGCCAACTCAGAATCAATAATAAGAAACAGGAAAGGCTTCAAAATAGTAGGTAGAAGGGGCACCTGGGTGGCTTAGTCGGTTAAGCGGCCGACGTTCGTTTGGGTCATGATCTCGCGGTTCGTGGGTTCGAGCCCCGTGTCGGGCTCTGTGCTGACTGCCAGCTCAGAGCCTGGAGCCTGTTTCAGTCTGTGACTCCCTCTCTCTCAGACCCTCCCCTGCTCACGCTGTCTCTCTCTCCTAGAAATAAATAAAAATATTAAAAAGAAGAAAAAAAAATAGTAGGTAGAAGGAAAAACAATGTTTGTACAGGAAAAGGAAAGCTGCTTGTAAGAAAACGTTGGGCTTCTTGCTGTAAAGGAATCCAGCACTACAGCACCCCGTAAACACCACGAGGACACAATGCCACACTTTGGTCCACCGTGCTTGGGACTCCATCGCACTTCCCACCCTGGGCGGGGTGTGTGTGTGTGTGTGTGTGTGTTTATCAATCCGTGTACCCCCTGCTTCCCGGCGGTGGCGGGAGGGCACACCCGGGTCCTGACGGAGCTGACAAAGGCCCAGAGCGGTGAAGCCACCCCGCCCGTCCTCGCCAAAACCGCGACTCCACGCTGAGCAGTGGGGACAACCCCACTCCCACTCAGACCCACGCAGAACCCGAACTAGAGCGCGGCGCCGGGGCAGGACGCGTGAGCGCAGGGCTGTCCGCCTCCACGCCCTCCGTGCCCGCGAGGCTCCTCCGTGCAACCCCAGGGTGAAGGGCTGGAGGGCATGCGCGGGGGCCCCGAGAGCAGGTGGACACGGGAAGCTGGCCTCATCTCGCTGTCTGAAGGGGACACTCACTTCCTCTTACCGCGGGGACAGTGGGCTTTGTTCTGATGGGAGTAGACCTGGAAGATATGCTATCAAATCTAGGTTTCAAAATTCGGCTGATGTCCCTGAGACCACGTGTCGCCCCCGTGCTGTGCCCAGCTGACCCCAGGCCTTCCCTTGGGAAGCTACCGCTGCCTCTGTCCATCGGGCGCCTGCAAACTCGCACTGTCTTGCCATCTGGCCACCCGGCCTTCTCGGTCCCGCCATCATCAGCCTCCACCCCGAATGCCACCTGTGTGCTGGTTAAGGGATAGTGTGGGTATGGAGGCCAGCGGTCAAGTTCATGGGTCTCCCCGTGAAGCTGAGCTTCCCGACCATGTGGTTGAGGTTGGGAAACTCCTCAGAGACAGAAAAGGCACAGCACAGGGCTTCGCGGAATCATTGGTGTTACTGGTATGGGCGTGGTGACACCCCCAGAGCGTGAGGTGGCCCCAGGCTTCAGGCGTGACGATCGCCAGCTGCTTCCGCGGAGCAGTGAAGTAACCACGAAGTTTGGCAATCCAGCAGTCCGCCCAGCTTCTAGAGCCTCCCCAGTCCTTAAAAGTTTACTTTAAAAAAGGCACACTGAAGCCTGCATTTTAGCCGTTTCCCTAATGATGGGATTTGAAGGCTGCTTAAATTAAGAATTCATTTCTGCTCCGTGAGGACAAAGACACTGATTAGCCTGAATGCTCACTTCCCCTCTTCCATTCACAGCTGTGCCATCAGCCGCTACTGTAGTGATTACTAATGGCTTTTCTTTGAAAGCCACGGAATGCTCAGGATTTTATTTTGGACCAAGGATCAAGCCTCCGCAGAACTGCCCCTGAAGTCTGCAGAATTTCTGCTCATAGTTAAATGTCATCCAAGTCAGACTAAGAGAACGACTCAAAGTCACTAAGGAGGCCACCCCAACTCCCAGGGTCATAGAGGCTCTCGAAGCAGGTGGCGGCGGAGCCGGCCGTGTGCGAGTGGTACCTTCACGGCCTGGCTCCCAGGCCTGGAGGCTCGTGGAGTCAAGTTCACCACCGCCCCAGCCCCGTGCACTCACGCAAACTGCAGGACCCTCTTCCAAGGAGTTCAGTTACAACCAGCTGCAACATCCACTGACATTTGCATTTCTCTGGTCTTGGGGGGAAAGGCTTAAAACTGCTGAGGCGAAAAGCAGACAGCTTCTTATTTAAATATGTGAAGGCTTCGAGATGAAACTGTACCTGTCTGCTGCGGAAGCTGAACATTACTCACTTCAAAAGTGACGTTGATTATATTTTATGTAATATGTTTGAAATCTAAATTCCAAGTGCATGCGGAGTTAAAACCTTTGCAATACCTTCTGTATTTAATGAGGTTTTATGCCAAAGTTTGCATGACGATTTGTCCGTCATGTTTAAACCGGAAATACTGCTTTCCAGACAGAGCGAGGGGCGTTCTGTAAAGCTTCGGAGCCCGGCCTTCCCACCTTCGTCGTTGCTGCCTGAACCTACGTTGTATGAGGGTCTCAGGGGTCAGCACGAACACCGTCGAGACCAAAACCTGTTCTTCGTCTCTGACGGGCGGCTCATCCGACGCGGGCTCACGCGGCGTCCCTAGAGAGGGCTGCTGCTTCCCATGCAGGACCCCAGTTGTTTGAATTTCAGATAATCAAAGAGTAATTTTTTGGTTATATCCCACGCAGCATCTGTGGTTTACCCGACACTCAAGTTTACCAGGGCACGCTGTGCTTTTATTTTCTAAACCTTGGCTGGTTCCTACGAGGAGCTTGTACGAGTTGCTCAACTGGTTCCTATACTTGTGATTAGTGAGACTATCAGCCTCTTTGTCCAGCCGGTAGCCACAGGCGTGCGACTCAGAGCTAACTCACTGCGGGTCACCTACTGATTCACTTAATCGGAGGGCTGTCCTCGCTCTAACAAACATCAGGACCCCTGTCACCCTCCACCTCCGTCCTTCTCTTACCAACGACCCTCGGGTCTGCTGTGGCCCCAGCTCCAGCCTCCGTCCTCACCGCTGGTAAGGCCATACCTACGCAGCAGCACGCAGCGAGCCACCACACCCCTGCGTCCCAGAGTGAAGCCAGTTCGGGACCGGCGAGGCGGCTCCGCTTCAACTCAGCAGAACCACTGACGCTGGGATTTCCAGCCGAGCTACTGGCCATGAATCAACGATGACGAGACATCGCCGAGAAAGCACGTTCCAAGGCCCGGCCAGGCTCGGCTCATGGCACCACGGCCAGTCGAGGCTGCAGTCAGGGTTGAGAACCACGAGCTTCATGGAATGAACAGAAATTTATCAAAGGCCCTGATCCCACGGTATCCTCCTCCCGCTGGAGCCCACAGAGCGGGCACCCCCCCCGGAGGCGCCGTGGCCAGCGTTCCCGGGCTGCAGGGGCACCGGCCAGCCCCGCGGTGTGCAGGTGCTCCAGCGCCGGGCTTCGGGCGGAGCCAGGGCACGGGGTCCACACAGCCTGCCTGGTGGAGGGCTCAGCCACCAGGCTTAGAGTTTTTCTTTTTATTCAAGTGTCTCTGGGCAACGAAGATTTACAGAACTTGTTCAGAGGCTTACAGGCATCACCATGGAACTTTCCATTGCAGACATGTGGGCGCTCAATTCGGGAGCTGTGGGCGCCGTTCCGGCTGGGGTGCGCGCTGTGGCAGGTGACATTGCAGGAAGTCGTGCACGCTGGCGAGTCGCGGGTACCGAGGCCCACGGCGCCCATCAGGGGCCCTGGGTCTGCTCCCCGTGCGGGCTCAGCGGCGCCGCGGCCCGGCCCCTCCAGGGACAGGGCCTCCCCTCCGCCTCTCCTTCCAGCGCCCTCCTCACCATGCTGGCCCTGCTGGACCGGACGGGACGGGAGGCCTGAGACCGGCTGATGCTCAGGGCACCTCTGTGTGGAATGAGTGGAATTTTATGGGTCAGCTCAAGATTTGGAGCCTTTAACATTCATCTAAAAGTTGAGTGCCTTACAAATAGAATCCTGTAAAATGTAATTGAGCTTAGACTTTTCTTCCTAAGATTTCTCTGGAAGAAACCTTTGCCAGTGGAAAGAAAAGGCTATTTCCCACCAGGCCTGGTGTGGGAAGGGCCTCGCCACCGGGTGGCCCAGCTGTGCCGTGCAGGACTGTGCGGGAAGCGCAAGGACACCGGCCCCGGGCAGGTTCAGACACGCTGCCCAGCTTCTTTAACAAGAGCTCTCCTCCTTGGCAAACCATTTACAAATGACGCAACGGGCAGCCAAAGCCCCAGCTGATCTGGGTATTTGCTTAAACTACTGTCTTCTCTCTTGGTTTAAGCTGTTTTGGAGCAAGAGGCGAGAATGCCTCGGTCCCATCCCATCTGTGCACAGCTCCTGCCCGGTAGGAACGTGGTCCTGGATGCAGCACAAGGAAGCCGTCATCCCTGCTGTCCATCAGGGAGGCACGGGGGCCAAGCTCATGCGTCACGTGCCGGCTCTGAGGCCCGACGGCCCTGCTTCTGGAGACGGACAGCCTCGGCCGCCTCGCAGGGCTCCTCCCGCCATCGAATGGAAGGCAGGGAGAGACGTGGGCTGAGCACAGTTCTGCTAAACGCGCAAGTTAAACGTCCGCCCCCGCGCGGTGTCCCTGGGAAGCCGCCGTCCCCACACCAGCACGACCCAGCGCAGACAGGTGGGCACCCGACATCCTTCCCCCACGAATCCCAGGGAACGTACAGCTTCCAAGTCTTCCCTCCAAACAGAGGTCTGCCACTTGCACCACTTGATTGCAAAGCCCCGTGGAGGGCAGACACCCGCCAGCGTGGGCCTTAGAGCCGTGGCTGAGGCCCCGGGAGGAGACTCTCGCAGTCGCTGATGTGCTCCGTCTCAGGGCTGGCCAGCCCTTCGCGCGACAGGAAGGGCAAGGGGACAGAAATCAGCGATTTACCACAACGGCGAGGCTCCTTGCTTCCAAGAACCCACAGGCGAGGGCCGGAGAGGGCGCAGCCTTCGCGGTTGCTTCATGAAGCACGTCCTCCAGGGAGTCAACTCTGTCCCCACCGTTAACACGGGTCCGCTTCTCTGTCAGCCATTTACAGTTCCCGGACGGCTCACACGTGGGCGGCAAATCCTACCAACTCCTCAGGGCAAAGCTTCCTCTATTACAGGTGCCCCTTACAGTTCCCGCTTGTGTGTTTTGGTGACCGAGCAAAGCTTAGGCGTCCCTTCGGTTCATGAAATGGAACCTCGTTTTAGAGTCATTGACTCTGAGGCCTGAGGTCACCCAGGTCACTCAGAACAATCGTCTCGTTGACCTGCGCCTGCCACACTGGGAGTGTCACCAGGCTGGCCGCCCCTCGGTCCTAGGGGCCACAACTTGGTGTTACGGGTCCTGGGGAGGTCACGGACTTCATCGCCCCAGCGTCCTCCGCGGGGAGCTAATCTGGAGGTTCCGCCCCACGAGTCCTATTTGGCTGTGGTGTGTCTGACGCCAGGTCTCCGCTCCGTTTCGCACTGCGCCCCAAGTGTCCCTCGTCACCTGCACCTGGCTGGAGACTCATCTTTGCGAAGGAGGCAGACGCAGTGATAAGGCCTTGCCGCTTAGCCACGCACACGGAGAGAGAAACAAAGTGCGCAGCCGTGAGGCGGAACAGTGGCCAGGGATGGTGGGCCGCTGAGGGCCCCCCCAGGCAAGCTCAGTTAAAAGCGTGGTCTCAGGGTCTTGACGAACCTTTGAAAATCTTCTAGAAACCACAGACGGACTCCCTGAGAAAACAGGCTACACCCGCACACCTTGGAGGGTTGCGCAGCTTGCTAGCACCTGCTTGCGCCCTCCGGGGTGCAGGTGCCCAGGGGCAGGAGGCCTGGGAACCACGGACAGGACGTCGCCCGGAGCCTGCGGCAGAACGGGGACACGTGCTGTGGGCCCCGCGTCTGCAAGCCCATCGCAGTCCACGTACGGAGACACGAGGAAGGAAACGAGCCAGCTGTTGGGGTCCAGCCCCCTGTGCAGACCGGTAGACGGGTACAGGGTGAGGAACCTGACAGCAGGTCGGACGGGTGCTCCGGACAGACCGATGGATGTGGCCGTGGCGCTCGGCCTTTCAAGCCGTGTGTCGGAGCCAGCATTTCAATACAAGAGCCCGATTCTCCACGGTTTAAGAGCGAGTGGGGTGGGGGGTGCCCACGCGGGAGGTTTGCAGACCAGGGGAGGGAAGAGCTCTGTGGGTGCGCGCAGAGCAGGAGCGCGGGGGGCAGCCCGCGCCCCCCAGGATTCCCGCCGCCCGCACACGCGCCCCAGGCTGGTCACAGGAACGGCGCTCGTGCCGCGTCTGTCGGCAATTTCAGGTCATGGTTTGTGCCCGTCGCCCTGTCCTAAGACCTGATCAATGCGAACAGGGCGGGTCTCCAGTCACCCCTCCTGTGGGCAGGTAAGTATCCTTCCTGCCCCTCGGGCGTGAAGACCTAGGAACCCCTTTCTCCACTCGACCTCACACCTCCAGCTTGGAGCCACCCAGTGGAATGATCCACCCCCACCTCCACCACGGAACCTGCCCAGTGGAATGAACCAAATCCTCTTAGATGTAAAAGGCGATCAATGTAACACATGCAGGAGTAAAAAGGTAAACTGTGCATACAGTAGGTGCTCTATCCTCCGTGCATTACCTAAGAATAAGCCAGTACTTATGTACATTTGGATTTCTGAGCATCACCTGAAGCAAACATGTTAAGATGCATAGTGTCACTTAGCAAAAATGGGCAAAAAACTTGGGCGAGAGAACACTGCCTTATGAACAGGGTCCTCGCAAAGGCTCGTCAGCGGGAGGCAGACTGACTTCTCAGGAGTGTCACCGGGGGGTAGCGATACCAAAGCTATGTGGGGGAGGAACTAGGAGGAAGCGTGTGACTAAAACACCAAGGCGAGTCTCCGCGGAAATTAGCTGGACTCAGCCAAATACACGTGCTGGCTCAGCGATACTATAAAAAATTAAGGAGGCCACCGGAGACTAGATCAAGCGACGTCAAGCGACGTCCCGAAAGTGTAGAGGGGAGGAGAATTATTCAGAATATAAGATCGAATTTGTTTCTTGACGTGGGTTTTTAACATTTTTATTTAAAAATTTTTTAACATTTATTTATTTTTGAGAGAGAGACAGACAGATACAGAGCACGAATAGGGGAGAGTCAGAGAGAGAGGGAGACAGAATCTGAAACAGGCTCCAGGCTCTGAGCTGTCGGCACAGAGCCCAACACGGGGCTCAAACCCACAAACCGTGAGATCATGACCTGAGCCGAAGTCAGACACTCACCCGACCGAGCCTCTCAGGTGCCCTTCTCGATATGGGCTTAAACGTGCAAGGGGATGTCACTAAGATTCCACCGTGTTTCTCACACGGGTGTGTTTGTAAGGAAGACTTGAGGACGGTTTTTAAGAAGCACCTGACTGCCTCCCCAACCTCACTACAGCCAACCAGGGCCATTTCATCCCAAGACAGAGGCTCCACGTGTGTCCACGGGAGTGTCTCCCGTGGCCAAGCTCGTGAGGACGGCTGTGGCAGAGAACGGATGACGCGGCCGTGTGTTCTTCAGACGCTGCTCACGCTCCCCCCCGTCACAGCTGCATCCCAGGGGCGACACCCCCTTCTGAAGAATGCTTTGGGCCCCTAGAGCTTCCATTATTCCAGAGGAAGATCGACCAGTGCTGTCGGCTGCGAGATCAAACTTTGGAAGAGTAACTACAGACAGTATTTTTCTTTCTAACGAAGAAAAGGAACTGCTGAGATTTTCTGCAGAAAAACAAAAGGAACCTGCAAATTGAATCTTTCCACTTGGTTAGCAAAAGTAAACGTTCTATAAATCACAGTCTAGAAATATCATGAAATAGTGGGTGAAAGTAATTCATTTTGGGAACGTTTCCTTGACTTCCCAGTGCCAGCGGAAGGCCGCCCCCCCGCCCTGTTCTCCCATCGGACAAGGGGGTGCTCTGGCTGCACCCCTGCCTGGCTTGCTGGGGCAGATCGGAGACGGCCAGGAGCCCGGCAGAGGCTCGGGCCAGGTGGAGACTGCTCAGGGCTCGGGTGCGGGGTCCCCAGCGGAGCGGACGGGTCCTAACCCCTGCCCTTCATCGATCCAGCTGGAAGAGCCAGCAAGCCGTCACGGTGCTCCTTGCAAACAGAAGGCCGCGGCAACCAGGGCTCCTGCCAGTTGACTCACCCCCAACACGCTCTGCTTTGCACAGTTTAGGGTATAAACTGGCATCAGGCTGCCCTGTACGACTTCTTGGGAGATGCCACTGAATTACAGCTGAAACCGACCTCCGTAGTGAAGTGTATTCAGCCACGGGAAGCCACTGTTTATTAAAAACTAAGGAGGGTACGTGCAGTAGATGACAGACCAATCTGCACCCAGTGAGTTTATACTCTGGCAGCGGGACGGAGCCAGGACGGGGCCACCACACGTGGTGACAACAGCACGGGACACAGAGCCACAGTGCGTTACGGCGGCAGACGCGGCGCAACAACAGGGCGTGTCTCCAAGAACGGAGATGCGTCTGACGGGCTTCGTGCCGCTGAGGGAAGTTCTGAGTCCCAGAAAGGACTGTCAGACTTTGTGTGGACGTGGGCTCAGGCTCACCCGGGTAGCCGGGGCACAGGCGCCCCAGGGCCCCTCCCCGAGGGCTCACAAGCAGCCTCGGTCCTGAAATGCTCTCTAAAACTGCAGCCAGGGACCTGTTAGTGGATGTTGAATTCTGAGCTGGTGGCCAGAATTCTGTTCAGAAGCAGAGCGTGGAGCAGGGCAGGGGGCTGAGGCACCGTGTAGTGAAGGCCACTGCTTGTTCCGGAGCCACAGGTGTGCGTGTGCGCTCGCCCCTGCTGGCGTTCTGGGTCCTGGGGGAGCGTGTGTCTCTTGGAGTGGGCCGCAGACCAGAACGCCTAAAAGCTGCGGGCAGCTCCGAGACCGCAGGTTAGGTGCCCGTCGCGCAGGGCGGCCTCCCGCCCGGCTCGGGGGCCCCTGGGATGCACGTGTGGACGCTGCGCCCAGCTCCTGGGATGAAAGCGCCTCCTACTTCAACGACATCACGACCCCACGAAACACGGGCGGAAGGCTGCGGTCTGGAGAGAGCCGTGACCCAGACAATCGTCGTGGAGAGCTCGGGGGCAGGCTGGCCCCAGGTGTGGCCCTCCTGCGCCACAGGCCGAACCCCAGCCTGCTCCCGGGGCCTCTGTTGGCTTCTGAGCCCGGCCGCGAGGCGCACCGCTCCTCTGCCTCCCTGGCCGAGGCGCAGTGCGCTGTGTGTCCCCTCGTTTCCAGGACATTATCAGGAGGGCTAACGGAATTTCTTGAGTGTCAGGTCGTCAAGGAGTAACCCGCACAGAGAGCAGTGCATCTCACAGGTGCGTGCAGCAAAGTCACCGAAAGCACTGTGATCGGGGCGGGGTGCCCTCAACACCCCAAGAAGTCCCTGGGGCCCCCGCGCTGATCTGCAGCCCCCAGCGAGCACGGATCTGGTTTCTGTCATCTGTTTCACCATTTGAAGATCACAGTATAGATGGGACCGCATGGCAGGCGGCTTTGAGTCTGGCTTTTCCCACCACATGCGTGAAGCTATGGCCATGTGTGTGAGGTTCACCCTGCCACGTGCGTGGCCTGCATTCCCTCCTCTCTGTGGCTGCACAGGATCGGCTGTGTGGACAGACCCCAGCCTGTTAGCCGCTCGCCCAGTGAGGGACACGGGGGCGTTTCCTGTTTCAGCCGTTGCGAAGTTGTGTGTCACGGATGCTATGTGGACCCGGTGTTCACTCCGGTCAGGGAGGCGCCCAGGAAAGAAGCTGCTGGCCGTGTGCAACGCGCACGCTTGGCTCTTACCAAACCGACTCCACACGCGGCTGCTGCCGCAAGCTGTGCTCTGTGATGGTCAAGCCGCCCCGCTTGGTGGCGTCGGGCCCACAATGCAGCCGTCCTAACAAGTGTTCCTTTTTCAAGGAGAACCTAGGAATCTCGGGCACCTTCAGATGGCTTTCGAGACGCAGTCACCAGGTCCCACATTTGCCTGACGCTATGAGAGCCCCTGACTTGTTTCTGGAACCGCCTTACAGACAGACATGAAGGTGAGAATCTGTGGGTGGGCCTCACCCACACCTGGGGGCGTCCGGGCGCTGACACCGCTGTGAGGGACGCGGCTCAAGGCAGCAGCAGGACACTCTGCTTCCTCTCTTGTCACGTCTGCACTGTGTGTTGTGTGTGCGTGTCAGGTGTGCATAGGTCAGGTGAGTGAGGGGCGCGTGTGAGGTGTGCATGTGTCAGGTGTGCATGTCAGGTGTGTGAGGTGTGCATGTGTGAGGTGTGCATATTAGGTGTGTACATGTCAGGTGTGCACGTCAGGTGTGTACATGTCAGGTGTGCACGTCAGGTGTGTGCATGTCAGGTGTGCACGTCAGGTGTGCATGTCAGGTGTGCACGTGTCAGGTGCATGTGTGAGGTGTGCGTGTCAGGTGCATGTGTCCAGGTGTGTGAGGTGTACATGTCAGGTGTGTACATGTCAGGTGTGCACGTCAGGTGTGTGCATGTCAGGTGTGCACGTGTCAGGTGTGTGTGTGAGGTGTGCGTGTCAGGTGCACACGTGTCAGGTGTGTGAGGTGTACATGTCAGGTGTCACGTGTCAGGTGTGTGTGTGAGGTGTTGCGTGTCAGTGCATGTGTCAGGTGTGTGAGGTGTACATGTCAGGTGTGTACATGTCAGGTGTGCACGTCAGGTGTGTGCATGTCAGGTGTGCACATGTCAGGTGTGTGTGTGAGGTGTGCGTGTCAGGTGCACACGTGTCAGGTGTGTGAGGTGTACATGTCAGGTGTGCACGTGTCAGGTGTGTGTGTGAGGTGTGCGTGTCAGGTGCATGTGTCAGGTGTGTGAGGTGTACATGTCAGGTGTGTACATGTCAGGTGTGCACGTCAGGTGTGTGCATGTCAGGTGTGCACATGTCAGGTGTGTGTGTGAGGTGTGAATATGTCAGGTGCACACGTGTCAGGTGTGTGTGTCAGGCGTCTGTCAGGTGCTCACGTCAGGTGCGTGTATCAGGTGTTCGTGCATCAGGAGCACACGCGTCAGGTGCTGCTCTGAGCCTCAAGGTTGCAGAGCAGTGAGCACAGACACGGTCTCCGTCCTGCAGCGGCCTCTGCCGTGGCCGGCGGCCCCAGCGGGAGAGAAAGGGTGGCTCCCTGGCCGTGGCCTCTGCCGTGGCCGGCGGCCCGCTCTGCCTCCTGTTCCGGTCGCTCCTGACCCAGGGGCGGCCTGACCGTGTCCTGGGGAAGCTCAGCCTGAGTGTGACTTGCTGCAGAGTCTGCGGCTGGACGCTGGCCCCACGTCCCCGCCTCCTGCAGAGACCAGACTGTGGGTCTCACGGCTCTGAAACCTGGTAAGCGGAGCAGCTGCTGAAGTGCGCGCCCTCCTGCTCGCGCAGTGCGCTGCTCCGCCCTCCCTCTAGGACGCCCGGCCCGAGCTGGCCCCCGTCCTGCCTCAGGGGCTGTGTCTGACCTGATCTCGCTGCATTAGCTCGAAAACATCTGGTTGGAGGGGTTCCAATAACGCAGAAGTCACACGATGCTGTTCTTGCTAAAAACAAATACCAGACGTCACCGCGGAGCTGACGGCCACCATCTGCACCTGCCCCCCGATCCCGGCGCCCTCTGGGGCACACTCACCACCCTCCCCCAGGTCCCCAGGTGGCTGCTGTGGGGTCTTCCGTCCGCCACCTGCCCGTGGGCCGGGTCACCCGCCCACAACCGCGCTCAGCTCTGAGCCGCTACGGTCCTCTCCGTGCAGCCCGCTGCATAGACCGGCTGTGGATTGACTCTCTCCTCCTGTCCTGCCCTGTGCGACTCCAGCCCTAAACTGTAACTTGCTACAAAGGCAGGGAGTTTCTAAAATCTTTTGTTCCCCGTGTTGCCATCCGGATTCTGGCTTAGAGTGAGCTGCAAGTCCGTGCTTGTTAAACGAAGTCTTGATGACTGAGCGGACGATGCTGAGCTGGACACGAAGAAGCTCATTCCGCTGTCACAACCGAGCAGGCAGAGGAAGAAGGGGAGGCCTGGACAGTTGGGTTCGCCCACGTTCACCGAGCTGTCAACCACGGGGGCGAGAGGCAGGCAGGGGTCACCTGAAGCCCCTGGCTTTCCCCTGAGCCTGTCACCTGTCACCTGTCGCTCTGGGAAGTATCGCTTCCTGCCCAGAGGAAGAGGCACTTGGTCTTTGTTCAATGGGCAGGGAGGAGTTAAGGCTGGGGCGGGGCCGTGCGCTCACCTCGCTCCTGGGGGGCAGGGGGCAGCCATGGCTCATGGGGACAGGGGTCGGCCGCAGCTCGTGGGGTCAGGGGTCGGCCGTGCTGCTGGTGGAGGGCACGCAGCCTCCAGGGAGGCCAGGTGCCGTGAGCCCTCTGCGGACACGTGCTGGGGACATGGGTCGGAAGCGGCCGAGGCCTCATGGAAGGAGGAGACGGCTGTCAGCTCCTTTCCTCTGCTTTGAGTCTGCTAAGCTTTTTATTTGATCTCTGGAGGATTTAGTCAAGCATCAAATACTTAAGAGAAAGTAGAGTAAGACACCGACTGATACGTGTGGCTCCGTTTGTGACCATTCCACTGCTTTGGCCACCTACTATTTGTCAGAGGTAGGAGGAAGGGGACACATGGCAAAATATTACATTTCAGCAGAGGTGACATTAAAAATATTTATCAAGTGTTACGTCACGACTCAGCCACGCAGAGCGACTTCCAAGCTCCGCGGGGGCGGATGCGGGTGGGAGGAAGCAGCGAGGCCTCGCGGGGCAGCGGGGGAACTTGGGACAACGTGGCGGCACAACGCCTCAGCCCACTGCGCGGACGGCACCAGGCAGCCGTGACCTCTGCCGTGAGTAACAGCCACGGTCGAGTTTCCTGGGATTCCCTAGTGGGGGCGACTCCTGGGGAAGAGATGGCGGCTGTGGCTGGCCCAGCAGGGTCAGACGGGCGCCTCTGGCTCGTGCCTCAGGCACAGCAGACGCACCGCGATGAGGCCTGTGTGGGTTCGTTTCGCTCCGGGCAACGGCCAGGCGTGCGTTTGGTCCGTCCGGGACTGCCGGGGAGATGCCTGGGCCCTGAGCCCGGCCCCCGGGGAGAGCCTGAGAGCGCCATCCTGAGGCCCCTCGCTGCACACCGGCAGTGACGGGCCTCAGAGGTCTTCTGAGGAAGGTCAACCTGGACGACAGAAGGACGAGGCGAAAGCCCCAACGGCAGGGACGTCCTCTGGGCTGCTCTCCGTCAGCTTCTGAAGGGTCGTAGCCTGAAGAGAAACAGTTCTGCGTGTGGCCGACGCCCCAGCCTCCTGGGGGGCGGGTGGGAACCCCCATCCACATCCTTCGTTCGTGGGCGGCATTTCCGTCCGGGCGCCGGGCTGTGTCCGGAGCCGGCGACGCTGCGGGGGGCACAGCTCTCCTGCCCTGTGCGGGGCGGCTCACGAGGCCGGCTGTGTGCCCCGTCCTGACACCGCGGAGCCAGGCGTGCAGGACCCGCTAAGGCTCGCTCCCGCGTACGGGTGACAGAGGCCGCGCCCCCTGGGACCTTTGCACCTGACCTATGTCTGCACCTGACCTATGTCTGCAGATACAGCGAACTTCAGGTGAGGGATGGGCCCCAAAGGCAGCAACTGGTGTCCTGACTTAGAGAGAGATTTGCACAGAGACACAGGGAAAGGCCGTGTGACCAGCAGGCGGGGACCAGGGGATGAGAGGGGCACATCTACAAGCAGAGTGACGCGGAGGAGCCTGCAGGCACCAAGAGCTGGCGGCTTCCCCAGAGACGTCAGAGGGGACAGGGCTCGGCTGACACCTGGGTTGGGGCTCGTAACTTCCAGGCTGTGGGAGAACAAATTCGCGCTGTTCAGGACACCACCTGAGGTCGTCTGTCACGACGGCACCAGGAAGCAGACCTCGCCAGGAGGGCACTGGTGCCGGATCACCGGTCTCCTGGGGTCCCTCTGCAGGACGCGACCCCCTAGGGTCCTGACCTGCCGGGATGAAGCGTCTAGGGCCTCCGACCCACATCATGTGAGCAGATGAGGGGATTCGCAGAACCTGCTGAGATTCCCAGAGAAACGGGCGGCCGGCCCCGGGTTTACCCGCCATTCTGACCCAGGGTTGACGCCGTGGGCCAGTTATTTCTGGAGGTGGCCCCACTGGGGGGTCGAGTCGTGGGTCAGGGCCGCCACCACCCAGCACCGCAAAGCAGCATATAGGCAGTACGTTCTGTCTCAGAGGGTACGACTAGCATTCTTCCAGCTGGGCAATGATTTTTAGTAACTTTTAGCAGCAGGGTTCTCACTGCAGTGGCTCTGAGGCCTCAGCACCGCATTAGGTCTACACCACCTAACAGAACCGTGGGGCTCCACGGAACACACTTTAAGAACCAGGGCAGCCTCTCCTCCCCGCCTCTTGACGGTGAGCTACACAGAGCAGACCCGCCCCTGCCCCGTTCTAGCAGGAATTCCGTGAACGTCAGGGCACGTGTGCATGTGCTCCGTGAGTGTCAGGGAGTGCACACGCGCAGGCCCCGTGCGGGGGGTGGGCCTGAGTCTGGTCCCCGGGCTGGGGCTGGTCTGTGAGCCGCAGCAACGGTGAGCAGGTGAACGGAAGGCCCGCGCCCACACCCGCGTGGGGCTCGGAGCGTCCCCAAGCAGGATGCGCCGACGGGGGTGCTTGAGGGGGAGATGAGCAGTGTGGACGGTAGCAGGTGGAGCCACAGGAAGGGGGTGTAGGGTCAGGAGCAGGTGCATGGCGGGGGCTGGGCAGAGCTTTGTCTCTAGAGACCAGGCTGCAGAGGGGCCTGGGGTCTGTTGACCTGGGACAGCACTGATGTAACACCTAACTGGAGGCCAAGTTCAAGGAGCGGAGGAATCCAGGAGCCCGTCACAAGGTCCCCACACCGCCCTCCTCCTCGGCTGGACGGTATCTCTGACGCTCCTCCCTTTGCGCGCAGAGCCCATGATGCATTTGCTGCTGCAGAGGATCTATCAGACCAGCCCAGGGCAGCCCCAGGTACTTAAGCATCAAAAGGTCCAGCCTTTTTGTCACTTTTCAGAAACCGAAGGGAACGTAAACGGGTGCAGCCACTATGGAAAATGGCATGGAGGGTCCTCAAAACTCTGAAAACAGAAGGACCATGTGATCCAGCAGCTCCGCGAATTCAACAACAGCATTACTCTGGAGAGAGATCTGCACCCCTATGTTCACAGCACAGTGGTCACAGTAGCCGAGACCCCGTGCCCACCCAGGTATCTGTCTTCGGAGGGACTGGAATGGGGGATTATTCGGCCATAAGAAGGAAGGAAATCCTGCTGTTTCCAACAACACGGATGCAGCTTGAGGGCATTAAGCTAAGTGAAGTAAGGCAGACAGAGAGACGCAAATCCCTCATGACCTCACTAATAATGGGATCCAAAATAGCAGTCAGTTAAGCATCTGACTCTTGATTTCAGCTCAGGTCACGATCTCATGGTTCGTGGGCTCAACACACACACACACACACACACACACACACACACACACACACACACTTATATATATTCTGACTGGTTTTCCAAAGAACTCAAAAAGTGTGTTCCGGCTTAAATCTGAACACAATAAACACAGATGGTTAATTACCAAAGAGCAATTTAAGCCAGACAGTGTAAGGAAACTATACACATATATATTATACACATAAACATATATGTATATCATTTGCAAAGCATACTCTAATATCCTCCCCTGAAATTCTTGCTTAAAAGCCATCAATTTCTTTACACTACAACTGTCATCTTCCTGCAATTTCTGCCACTAGGCTTTGAGGGCTCCCCTCAGCCCGGAAGGTGGGAGCTCTGCTAACACGCTCTGTTTTCGGGTTCCAAAGCAGGAGTCATGGAGCGAACACATGTGGGGTGAAGAAAGGAGGGGTGCGGGAAGTGCCCCGGGAAGCCCAGCAGCCGCTTCCCGGCCCCCCGGCCCGGGGCCCAGCTCCGTCCCCTTCCTCGGTCCCCGGGGCCAGGGAGGCACAGAACTGCTCAACTGTTCAGTAATCGCTCGGCTCCTGCCCTGAGAAGGCGGCTCCCAGAGACACTCAGCGGCGTCTGTACGGGCTCGCTGTCTTCCCGTACGACACTGGGGTGTCCTTCCTCTGGTTTGGACTCTAACTATCCTGCGGCCTGATGATTTTTCTACGACTTCCCGCGACAACCACTAGCAGCACCCCTGTGCCCCCCAGCGTGAAAACCGCCCCTCCGGAACCCCCGGGTCACAGAATGGAAAGAAAAGCATCACAGGAACTTGGTCAGCGGCTCCAACTGTGGCGTCAGACCCGTCGCTGAGCACGCCTCCTGTCTCTGCCTGCTTCCCCTCCTTGTCCTGGGTGCTCAGACCACCCTGCGAGGGGCCCTCTCGGCGCGGCAGGCGCACACCGCAGGCTGGGCGGCGCCACGGGCTGGCCGGTGAGCCTGGGGTGCCAGCGGCGCTCGCTGGGAAGCACAAGCAGCCTCGGCATCCGGTGCGACGTGACGCCTCAGGCGCCCGGGTCCTGGGCTGGGGCTCAGGCCCCTCACCGCCTCCCCTGGCCGGGTGATGCCCAGACCACCCCGATGGTCACCGGGGGAGGCGTGTCGGCACGGCCGGCCGGGACAGAGGAGCCGTGCGGCGGGCTCCCGAAGGACCCCGGGGACACGCCATCCACTTACACATGGAACGATGCTGGCACTTCTCTTCACGTGTGGTTTTACAAAGCACACAACACAGCAGTCCCTACTGTGTGTTACTGTTAACGAATAAAACCACCAAGTCGGGCCTCGCATTTAGTCCTGTGTGGTCGGCCTGACTGTTACTGTCGCTTAGCATTTCTCGGGTGACGGGAGGAGGAACAACGGTTTGAGCCATCGACTGGAAAGTACCGTTTTCTTCTCGGATCAGTCCTTTGACGGTAAAATGGATCCCACAGATCCTGCGCCGCCGGGCCCGTGGGGCAGGGGGCCTGGCGTGTGTCACGGAGATAAGGCTTCTCCGGAAGGTGGCCCAGCCTCTCACCCGCCGGCCGTCGCTCATTCCTGCTGCCTCCACTCCCTCGGCACCTGTTGCCAAGCAACCCACGCGGCTCACCCCGGTCCCGAGGGCTGAGCTACAGCAGAGGAGGAACTAAATTAGTTTATACACGCCTGACACACAACGGTGGGGGAAAACTGGTTTCTTTCCAGCGTGGACCCGGCCGGGCTCCCCTCCTCCTCCTCTTCTCCAAGGTCGCCGAGTGGCCGCTATTCTAGTTCATGGGCACAGGACGTGAGAGTGGGTTTTCCAATTTCAGCTCTTTCCCAAATATTACTGTGCCTTTTGAGTTCCACAGACAGAGCGTTTTCTGTGTCCCTACGAGCACAAAGACCCGCGTGGAAGGTCTAGTGAAGGAGAGAGCACACCCACTATCCGGTTCCCGGGGGGCACCCTGCAGCCCCCACAGGAAGGGGATTCTCTAGCCGATGGCTGACTCCTCACTGCCCCTCACATTCTGCAGGGGACGCTTCCACAGCACAGGGGTTTAGGGGTTTCAGCTTTAAAGTTGGGAAAAGGCTGCCCTGACCCTAAAGGATGTTAAAAAAGGAAGAGAAATTATCTACGGGATCTAAAGAAAGGAGAAAGCCTCTCCATTCCTGTAACTTAAGACCCTGTCATTGAATCCCCTCCTGCACCTCACACAGTGGGGTTGGGGTCCCAAATTTCGGGACCCCGTTCGCTTCATCGGCAAAACTCTATCACCTTAATCCTTAGGGGCTGTTGTGAGGAGAACGTAAGATAAGACACAGCCATACCAAGTGTGCAGATCAGGACTTGTTTCCATCCTTTTTTTTTAAATTGTTTTTTTTTTTTAATGGTTTACTGTCAAGCTGGTTTCCATATAACACCCAGTGCTCATCCCCACACGTGCCCTCCTCCATGCCCATCTCCCCCTTCCCCTCCCCCCCACCCCATCAGTCCTCAGTTTGTTCTCAGCATTCAAGAGTCTCTCATGGTTTGCCTCCCTCTGTCTCCCCCACTATTTTTCAACTGAAAAATTTAAAAGTCCATTGATACTTGTTTAAAAATCTAGAAAAGTTTGGTTTCTTCCCAGCAGGTGCAAACAACCAGGTATGAGACGCAAGCTCAGTAAGAAGCCGCCTGGGTGCAGGGAGGCAGCCACGGCGTGTGTGGTAAGTGTCCTTAGACATAGAATAATTGCAGATGGACGGGCTCCGTCCTTGAACGCACGCGGTGCCGGGTTTCAAGGGAGCAGTGACGAGGAGAGATGTCCGGACTGTGGGAGCCACAGCCGGTCGGGGGAAGCATGGTCCCGGAGGCCCCGCACTGTTCCCGCCCCCGCCCGGGTGGCTCGCAGAGCCCCGCCCTCAGAACCAGGGGCGACAGAGCTGACTTCACTCCATTAGGGGCGAGCAGTTCGAGGTACCAAACCTTCCTCGGCACTCTCGGCTCCCCGTTAGGAAAACAGAAGAATTTAAAATGCCAGCAGAGAGGTGCTAGATGAAACTGGCATGTCTGTCGGGGCGAGAGGCCGGCTCATATTCACGTCTGTGTGTGATTAACCGGTTTTACACGTGACACGTGCTTGGTGCTGCAGCTACGTGCCAACGGGAGGGGGAAACGAGCGCAGGCCCACGGGCAGCTCTCCTGACAGCGACAGAACGCCTTCCAGGGACACCTGGGTTGCAGTGTTAATTACGGATAACGCAGATCATGCCTTCAAAAAAGGAACGAGAACCGTGTGACAGCGACAGTCTCTCAGGGCTTACCGCATCGGGTCTCAGGAGAGCACGGCGGCCCGGCGTGTGCGCCTGACGCAGCGGATCTCTCCGGTGCACGCCGTCCTGGGAGGGAGGCCGGCCCGTGTCACGGAGCCCAGGTGCCCTGCAGAACCAGAGACGGCTCTCTCCCTCCCCTCTGCCCAGGAGTCCCTTCCAAGCTCCCCCCTCCCCTCCCTCTTCATGCCTAGGGCTCAAGATGCCATCCATGTGCCCTCGCTAAGCCTGCACACCACTGCCATGTCCGCCGTGTCCGCGGGGCTCAGTGAAAACCCTGCCTTCCCGTGGAACACTCCTGGGACCTGGAGCCCCGGCCTGTGACGTCCAGGCCCACCCAGGCCTGCTCTGCCGGGGAGTCGGAGCTGGCCTAGAGGTGGACGAAAGGTCAGACACACTCACACACCACTCTGCGGAAAGGGCTTTATTAACGCCCGGAAGCCCAAACACTATCCGTGGTGCCACCTGACAGACCTCGCCGGAATGTTCTGGGTTGAGCCACAGGACGCCGCTGCTGCGGAAGGTTAGAAACAGCGGAAAATCAGTGATCTCATCTGGCTCAACACAATGAAAATAACGTATAACACACACTGGAGTGACTTTCACCTAAAATCACAGAACTCAGTTTCCAAACTATGGGAAAACACTCCGTTACTTAGGACAGTAAGCTGACCTAAATGACACAGTTACTAAAATCTCGAAAATTCTCTACCTTTGAAAGCCGTTACAGGAAGAGAGCCCAGGCCTCACTGAGACCAGAGACCAGAGCGAGTGTCCGGGACCAGCCAGTTGTGTCACTGTCTGCATCTTCCTTGAGGCGGCTGCCTGAGCGAGAGGGACGCGTGCGCCCTGGAGGACGGGGCCCACGAGGCAGGCGTGGGCCATGTGTGGCCGTGGCCAGCCCAGGCCGGAGGAAGGGCGAGTCCTCGGGACGCAGGGACGGGTGCTGAGGGACTGCCGCGGCGGCCATTCGCTAGGGCAGCCGAACTTCATCAGCAGAGGGGACAGAAGTGGCAAGTGAGACAGAAAAGCACCTGGATGGAAAACGCCATTTTTGGTAAATATCCGGTATCAGTTTACTTGGAAGCGAGGCTGCCTGGAGCTCGGTGTGCGGGGGCCATCTGTCCTGCCAGAGCGGAGGCGTGGAGTCGCAGCCACCAGCTTTCCCTATTAGTATTCGGGGCGGCTCAGGCAGCTACTAATTAAGGATCCAAGCCTATGTTTCTAGGAGACAGGGCGCCCAGAAGCCCGGGCGGGAACGCAGCTCTCTCCGCGGCACGGACAGCCCGCACGAGTCGCGGGGCGCTGTGTCCAACCCGAACGGTGAGCTCGAAGCTCTGGTTTTCCCGCTGAGACTATTCCTGTGGCTCCCGCCCCGTGACTGCTTTTGGGGGCTGTAACTATAACCTGAGAGCAACCTTCTGGATTTAGATCCTTTTTAGAATGCAGACCAGTGCCGGATCCGACGTATTCCATCTGCCCGTACACAGGACGCCCTTCAGTCTTGCAGCCCCACTGACGGAGAATGTCTCCAAGTCCCCTGAGGCTCGAGAAACAAAGACCACAGTTTGCATGAAGCCGGGGCGGGGGGTGTCGCAGGAGGAAGCGGGGGCTGGGCAGACGCCTGTCAACTCCCCCTGCCTGGCATCCTGACTCCTTGAGCCGGACCCACGGACTCATCTCCTATTTGGCAACTATTAGGCATATGTGCATTCTAGATCATTCAATGATCTGTCTCAGTTTTATATTTTAAAGAAAGTGATTTATGGTTCTTTGGTGGCACTATTTTTTTTTTAATTAAAAAGCTTAGTTTGCT